>JAWRVF010001288.1:0-85376 GCA_036785485.1 Physcomitrellopsis africana
CGATTCATCTTCGAGCAATGAAATCAACATTGATTGTTGATTCAACTTTTCTCAAGAAAATGTAGTCAAATATGTCCTCAGACCCTCTTATTCATGATATTAAGAATAATTCTTCTAAGACTCATGATTCTTCTAAATTCAACTTCAAGAATAATCTACTATATTTTGAAGGACGCCTATATGTTCCAGAAGGAGAAACACGTTGTCGTGTTGTGGTTTGGCTACTATGTGAAAAAATTGTACATGTATATTTAATGTACAATTTATTACTTAGCTAAATAAAAGTCATATCAGTGGATTTTATTGGTTATAGGATATGATTAGGTTGGTAGTTTAGAAAGGATCTATTAAAAGGATTATAATTAAGATTTATACAACCTTATTTTCCTTTTAGTAGTGACTGTTGAAGTTAATTTTATATTGATAGTAACTTGTATATATCTTAAGTCACCTATGTAAGACGTTGGTGATCCTTAAGATCTTATTTATTTCTTTTATTTGATGCTTAAAGCACCAAATAAATCTTATAAGAAGAAGGATTAGAAAAGGATTTTTAGTGTAAAAAGGGTAGTTTGGCCATCCATGTGGATGAATAGAGGTAGATGATAAAAATCTCTATTCTAATTGGCCAAAAATCATGCCCAATGGGCTTCAAGGAGGCTGCCCGAGGGTTTATTAGGAGTTAGGGTTTGTTTTTCGAAAGGAGTCGAACATCAGAGGCTTGGGTCATCAGGTTTAGGTTTTTGGGTATGGTTTAGGTGCAAATCTTGCATGATTTGGACTTTTAATGAAGAAGTTATAGGCACTCAAAGTTAGGGTGTCGATTTTGGACCTACTGTCACTCTTTTGGGTATATCTCGCGCATACAGAGAGCAATCAAAGATCGGCGACTAGGGTTGAAAAGCGCACTTTCTTGGCTATACTTTTCATGTACAGCTTGATAAAATCCAAGCTAGAATCAAGGAGATATTGCGAGTTGAAGTCAGTGCTTGTAAGCTAAAGGCAGTAAGTGACTCTGCTTAACTAGCGGTTACATTTTGAGCTATATCTTAGTCAATTTGATAGATTTTTGGCTCAAAATTTTCAGGAGTATATATGTTTATGTCACAAGACTATGTGCAAAATTGTTGTGGCATTAGGGTTTTGGGTTTGTGAGATATAGAGAAAATAGTGCTCGGGTGTCTCTGAGCTAGGGTTTTAAGCACCTGCTAGGGGTTTTGAGATATCGAACGATCGGAAGTATATTTGCAGTTGAATTTTTTTGTGGTAAAGCTTAAAGGTGAATTCTACCTTGCCTGAAAGTTTGAAGAAAACTGAACGGCTGGATCAGAAGATATGATTTTCTAAAGTTTGAGAAGAAAAACATCCTTTGCGGGAAAATATATTTTTAAGGGTTTTTGTTGCAAATTTGGACTTTTGTGCATACTAAAGGTGTTTTTGGGAGCCAAGACTTTATGGAGGTGTAAAAGGTGGATGTATAGAGCCATGATATGATTTTGATATATAGATGAGTCTTTAAAAGATTTTTAAGGATTTTCTACATATCATAGAGAAAACTTATGTACAAACCTACTTAAAAATAAGAGGTTTTAATCATACAAAACCTTTTTCTTATATTATCGTGTGTATTTGTCCTTCTTATTAAGGACAAATAACTCATTAGATTTTTAGCCAATAAATATTAAGTAAAATTCTCTACAGCTAGGTACCCGGTGTATTCCTAGATAGAAGTTCACGCCACGCGACAACGTTTATGTGTTCTTCAAGCACGTCATGATTTTTTAGCAACAGGACATTTTAGATACAATAAGACTTTGAAACTTATATCAAGAGATTTTTAGTGGCCTCAAATGTGAAAGGCAATCAAAGACTTTATACAATCATGTGATATCTGTTCAAGATCAAAGACTCCTCGTCATCAATTTTTTGGACTTATTCAGCCATTACCTATTCCAGAACAATCATGGTCTTCTGTTTCTATGGATTTCATCACAGATCTTCCAAACTCAAGATCTTATGACTCTATATTTGTGATAGTAGATTGGTTCACCAAGATGGTACATTTTGTGTCATACACAAAATCTATCACAGGTGAAGAAATAGCTAAGCTTTTCATTGGTAATATCTATCACTATCATGGGTTACCTAAGGATATTATATCGGATAGAGGAACTCAATTTGTGTCAAGATTTTGGAAAATCTTTTTCAAGATTTTAAAAGTGGACATAAAATTATCTTCAGCTTTTCATCCTCAAACTGACGAACAAACAGAGCGCGTGAACCAAGTCTTCGAGCAATACTTAAGGTATACCATCAACTACCAATAAGATGATTGGACAACTCTTTTGCCATTGGCAGAGTTTGCTTATAATATTATGATACATTCTTCTACGCAACAACATCTTTTCTTTGCTAATTATGATTACCACCCACAACTTGATGCTTTTGATTTTTCAAAAGTTGATAATCCAGCAAGAGAAGACTTGGCAAATCATTTGTCAGAGCTACATGCAATAATGAAGGTGCAATTAAAAGAAGCTCAAGAACGACAAAAAATAAATACAAATGCGTATCACACGGAACAACCACAATTCAACATGGGAGACAAGGTATGGTTACTTCGTCGCAATATCAAGACTACTCGTCTTTGTGATAAGTTGGACTATCGTAGACTTAGACCTTTTTCTATTTCTGAACAAATCAATCTAGTTGCATATCGATTACACCTACCAGAGTTCATAAAGATCCATCTTGTATTCCATGTGTGACTACTCGAGCCATATAAGATTGTGGATATATAAGGAAAAAGACCAATGCTACCGCCTCTTATAGAAATGGACAACGATGAAGAATTCGAGATTGAAGAGATTTTAGATTCAAGGCAGTACCAAAATCGATTGGAATATCTTGTGTATTGATGTGGATACGATATTAGTGAACGCACATGGAAGCTATCTAAGAATCTAACAAATGCATCAATAAAAGTCAATGCATTTCATCGACAACATCCGTCAAAACTAAGATAAAAAAATCAACAAAATCTTTGTTATAAAGCAAAGCAAATTATATAAACGTTTCATCCTATCTTATATATTATTTGTTATTTCTTTAGATTTGTTTTTGCTAAAGAGATGGAGGATCAACAACTATTGAATTCAGCTCAAGAGCCATCATTTGTTGATTTACCAGACGAGACATTACGATTATCACAACCTTCAAGACAACAGAATAGAGATAAAGACCTTCAAGAATGACGTGTCCTTCCTCAGATTGATGGCAGAATACAACGTGTTTGGTATCACATTCTTGGAAGAGACTTCAAATGTTTGGTGATACTTTTAGAGGTAGAAATTGCTCTTGATGGTGTTCCTAATATTTTCTTTGAAGGGAATTATGAAGGCATCAATAATGATCAAATAACAGGGTGGTCCTTTCGCCTTGGTATGGGACATTAGCAATGGCTGAAAGGATCTATCAACTACTTTTGAAGGGAATAAAGATCAGAGTATGTAACAAGCACAATTCAACGTATTCTGAACTTCTTTGATATATAATCATTGCTCCTCGTGGAACTCGTCCCTAGAAGAGGGGATAATGTCACTGACATAAGATTTATTCCAATAATTATCTAATTAATATAAACCAATAGAAGTAGGTAAAATAAATTGATTTGATAATATGTAATAGAAAAGTTTTATAGAAGCTTTATAGATGCCGAATCACTTTTATGTATGTCTATAGGTGATTGGTAGGTTGGAAACTTGGTCAACAAGCTGGCCACATGGCATACGTATTGATAGCTTTTGAAACAAGCTAGCCATGTGTCACACATGTTGATAGCTTGTGGAACAAGCCAAGTACATGGTGCACATGTGAAAAACTTATTATGGAAGTTTGACACGTGTCTTACAAATTAGACACGTGTAGGAGGTTGTATAAAATATCGCCACGTAGCTCTTAATCAGATAGCATTTATAGAGTTAAGAGTAAAGCCTTCTACATTCTTGTCAATTCCTTTCTTGCTTCTAGTCCAGTTTCAAGAGTCTATAGTTTTCTTGTCTTGTGGCAATAGCCATTCTAGTTTCTCTTAATATACATACTTCTTTACTTCTATTTTCTTATATTTTTCAATAGAAGTTTCTTATATTTTTTGCTTTCATTGAATTCTTGTCCTTGGTACCAATAAATGCATTAATAATCTTTATTAAAAAAATGATGGTTTCTTATGTATGAGTGTTGATTATTGGAAATTGAAGAAGATAATGATGAAAAATTGTTATGTATTATTATTAATCATAGGACTTTTGGAACAACTCGACTAAGCCAAGATTTATATTAAGATAGATCTTTATAAAGCATACAATCTGATATGGATTAAGAAGGGAGATGAATGGAAGACTGCATTTTGGACAAGATATGGACATTTTGAATATATTATCATACCCTTTGGATTAACAAATGTATCCACTATCTTTGAATATTTAATAAATAACATCTTTGAAGAGCACGAGGACAATCTTGTGGTGATTTATCTTGATTACATCTTAATCTATACAAAAAAATATGGAGGAATATGAGGGGCATGTGAAGTTGGTATTACAAAAGCTGCAAGATACAAATTTGTATATTAAACCAAAAAAATATGTATTTCATCAATCAAAGATTGAATTTTTGGGATAGATTGCATCTACTCAAGGTTTGACAATAGATCCCAAGAAGGTAGAGGCGATTATGCAATGGACCATTTTAATGACTATGAGAGACGTACAATGTTTTTTTGGATTTGCTAACTTCTATCAAATCTTCATCAAAAATTATTTCCAAGTTTTTGCCCCTCTTATTCAATTGACATATAAGAACAAGTTAAAATGGGGGCTTGAAATAGAAAAAGCATTCCAAGATTTTAAGATGGTATTTTTGACAGTCTTAATCTTGGTGCATTTAAACTTTACAAAAACATTCTACATGGAGATTGATGCTTTGGATTTTGCACTAAAAATTGTACTTTCATAAATAGATTTAAATAATAAACTCTATCTTATTGTATTTTATTCTCAAAAAAATTCTATCATCAAAATTAATTATGAAATCTACGATAAGAAATTTCTTGCTATTGTGGATTCTTTTCAAGAATGGCATCACTTTCTTAAAAGAATAATGCTTGCTATGACTATATATACAAATCATAAGAACTTGGAATATTTTATATCAATTAGAATTTTTAATCATTCTCAAACTCAATAGAATATGTTGTTATCTCAATTTAATTTTATTATCACTTATTGATTTGAGAAGCAAGAAGGATTGTCTAATGCTTTATTAAAGAAATCATATCTTATACCAAAGATATGAGAGGCACCGTTTGATCAACAATATGCAACTTTGTTGAAGGTAGAGCAATTTTGCCTTTGCACCACTATTACATTGGCACTTATTGATTTTAGTTTTCTCAATGAAGTGCGTGTTGTAATCACTAATGATGCTTTGACCCTTGATATCAAGCATCGCTTTAATAAAAATGTTGATAAGTTTAAACTTGAGAAAGACCTTCTATACTTTGAAGAACGTTTGTATATCTTAGAAGGACCAACACAGTTGTGTATTCTTCAATCTCACCATGATTTTCTAGCTGCAGGTCACTTTGAATTTAATAAGACCTTAGAACTTATTTTCCAAGATTTTTGGTGGCGTCAAATGTGGAAGGCAATGAAAGACTTTGTGCTTTCTTGCGACATCTATTCAAAGTCCAAAAACTCTCAACATTGCTTATATGGACTCTTACAATCCTTGTTTGTTTTAAAATAGTTATGGTCTTTTATCTCAATGGATTTTATCATGAATCTACTACCATCCAATTCATTGAACAACATCCTTGTGGTTGTTGATAGATTCACAAAGATGGCCCATTTCATTCCTAATAAAAAAATTGCGTCTAGTAAAGAAACAACAAGGCTCTTTCTTCACAATATATATTGATATCATGGCCTATTAGATGATATTATATCCGATCAAGGGCCTCAATTTATATCTAAGTTTTGGAGATGTCTTTTTGAAATATTAAAGATAAATATTAAACTTTTTTTAACTTTCCATCCTCAAATTGATAGCCAAACAGAATGAATTAACCAAGTTTTGGAACAATATTTACAATGGAGCATCAATTATGAACAAGATGATTGAATCTTGTATCTACTATTTAGTAGAGTTTTTATGTAATAATATTATTCATGTCTCAACTCAGCAAGGATCGTTTTATTCCAACTATGGATATCATCTAAAGCTTGATCCATAGAGTACGCCAAAAAATAACAATCTAACAGCTGAAGGATTTATAAAGCATCTATCGCAACATCAAACAATCTTGAAGCTTCAATTGCAAATAGCTCAAGATATTTACAGGGCATTTGTAGATAAATTCAAAAATCAATTGCTTGCTTTTCATATTGGAAATAAGATATGGCTTCTTTGATAAAACATTAAGACCAAGCGACTATACGATAAATTGGACTATCAAAGGTTACGACCATTTTCTATCCAAAAGCAAATTAATTCAGTGGCATATTGCTTGAAATTACCATCTTCTATGAAGGTACATCCAGTTTTTTATGTCTATATTTTAGAATCTTATAAGGAGTCACATATTCCATAAAGAATACAACAATTTCTGCCTAGTATCAAAATTAAAGACCATGAAGAATACGAGGTTGAAAATATACTTGATTCACAGCAAAGATAAGATAAATTAGAATATCTTGTTCATTGGCGAGGCTATGATATTAATGAGCGCACATAAAAACTAGCCAAAAATCTTACCAATGCACCTCAAAAGGTACAAGAATTTCATCAACCCTATCTTTATAAATCTAAATGTATTCAATGATAATTTCTTGGTGAAGATTGGATTCAAGGAATATTCATAAGAAGAAAAAAATTAAATAGAAGCCTTCATCAATATGTAGTAATATGCTCCAAGATAAAATAGAGTGGTAGAAACAAGTTAGTCACCATCTCAAACTTTCAAGCATTGAGAGAACAAGATTCAAAAGATTCACTTGTCATGTAAGTTTTAAACAAACTAGTGCAATTTTTACAGCCTTTAATTGAGCAAAGTAAAGACGATACATTTTAGCGCCAAGTACGACCTTGGTTGGAGCTATTAGAACCAAGATCCAACTATGCAAGTCTTGATTCAAATGCTCAAGTTTTAGTGATATTGCTTGAACTTGGAAAGGTAAATCCTTTTAAGCCTGAGATCTTGTTTGGAGGATGTTTTGAAGGCCACAATGAAGATCAAATCCTCAGATATGATGTTTCAACAACAAAGGTACTAATTCAAGATTATAGGTAATTTCTTCTAAAATTAATAGAATCTATTATCCAAGAATAAAAAATAGAATATATAGTTATATTAATATAATATATTCTTGATTTTGTATATATATATATATATATATATATATATATAAAGAAAGATTGAGATCCTCTTAGATCTTGTTATTAAAAAATGGAGTGATGTTAGGAACATATACTTTGGAAGTTTACAAAACCTTCTAGAACATTCTAGATGCTCTTGAATTAGTGATAGTAAGTTGAAAAGCTTCATAGTTGGTGAAAGTAACTCAAAAAGCTTCCTAATTAATAGAACAAGTTCTAGAAACTTCCAAATTCATAGAAAGAGCTTGAGAAGCTTTCTAGATAGTAGAAGCTGCTTAAAGAGCTTCTTAGTTTATTGGAAGCCGCTCAAGAAGCGTCCTAGATATGAGTATATATAGGAGTCAAGGCTGAAGGGTTCTTTAGTCTTGAGAATGCATCTCTTGGAATTCTAGCTCATCTTTCTTGGTGTTGTTTGTATACTTATCTAGTTAATTCAAGTTCTTATTGGTTTCTTCTTGAAATCTTGTCCTAGTTCAAATATCTTGCTCTATATTCTTGTGTCTTTGACAACAACAACATATTGTCTAAAAGTATGTTGCATATTATGGTGCATAATTCATGGCCATGGTTTTTAGAATATTTTTAAGTGAACATAAAGAAGAAGTCTAAAATTGATATATTTAAAAAGGTCTTCAAATATATTAATTTGTTATATACATTTATAAAAAAAATATGTCTTAATGGAGATTATTTTAGATATTTATAATAAGATGCAAATTTTGTGACATTATCTATTCAATAATAATTATATTGACTAAATTTATGATTACAATGTGTATTGGTTGAACAACTTTTGTAAAGACTTGCTCAAGCTCAATAAATTCAAGTATTGGTTGAAGGAGTCATCATTCATTTCCAAGAGCATCAAGAACTAAGGTTTGTTATTTAAAAATTATGCCACCATTTGTATAGAGGTGTTTGATAAGGTGTTAGTTATGGTTGTGTACTCATCATCTTTCTAGAGTAGTATCAATTATATATTTTATCATCTCAAATGCATCAAATTGGTCATTATATTTCTACTAATGATTATTAAAAATAAAAAGATAAAAGCAACATTAATAAGATCTTTGTCTTTCTCTTATTATTTACTGCAGCTATCATCATGAGTGAATTTTTGGCAAGATATCAATCAATGTGGTGATTTATTTGGTCTAATTTGCAATTGTTGTGGTATACTCAAGAATGACTTGTCAATAATGGTGATAGCTTACATCTACTTTACCTACATATGTGAGTATATATCCATAGTTCTTATTGTCTATAACCACAAAGCCATGCTTGCTTGCATGCTATATCAATGAAACCATATTTATTCTCTTGTGAATGCCCTTGTAATTGTCTATGATCTATTCTACATCAAATTTCTTATGAATGTCACAACCACCTTTAAGGCTAATGTAACTCAACTTGATAATGGTAACTTTAAAAAATAATTTTGAAAGGCACTCCAATAAATCACCAAGCAATATGAATCATCACGTAAATTAATAAAGATCTTTGAGAAGTTGTTCTTTGAATTTTTTATAATTTTGCATCAATAAAGAGTAGTTTATTGTAGACGTTGACTTCATCTTGGAGTACTACCATTGACTAAAAAATATTTTAATTTATTCAAAACACAAATTGAATAAAAGACAACCATTTCCATAAAATAGATATAAAATTATGATTATGTATTTTTGAAATTATACATTTCTAAATATTTGAACTGTTGCATCTTCTTCCAAATGAACGTGGAAAAAAAAAAATTGCACAATATGAATGATAAGTAACTGGTTGAGATCTTATTTTTGGAATTCAATCTCTTGTATACAAAGTATTTTGTATACTAATGATTTTTCTTATATACTTAGACTAGTGTTCACTCTTTTTCATAAATTAATGATTTATTTTGAAAATGTGACTTTTTATGTGATAACATGATTTTGTGGTAAATAAATAAATAAAATAAAATAAATAAAATCAAACCAGCATGCTGATATTTGAGATTAAATCATTGTAATTAATAATACTAAAAAAACAAAAAACAAAAGGAAGATGAAGTTAGAAGAACTATTTTGTATAAAATATAGATACTTTTTGCATGTATTTGTGCCTTAGAAATAAGAATATAAAGTTTGAAATCACAAAATAATTAACTGAAATTAATCATTAAATTTGTTAAATAAATAAATAAATAAATAAAACCATTAAAATTAGAGGTATTATAATTTTTTAAAACTATTGCAATTTCTTATAAAAACTTTATCATATCATTATTTATATATTTTTTAATCTTCTTTACAAATTCATAATTTCTATATATATATATGTATGAAAGAAAATAGTGTGAGTTGTTGAAAAGCTTTTTGAAAGTAGAAAAATTCATAGTATACTCTTTCATGAATTCAAAAGATCAAAGATAGAGAATATATCTCTTCTAAAGTGAAGCAAAAAGAGCAACACTACTTTGCACATGCAAATATATATTTTTAAATCCAAAAATAATAAAATATCCTTCTAAAATCAAACTAATATTTTATTATTAATAATATTATTCAAAAAACTGTATTAAAAATTTTTATTCATTTTACAAATAAAATTAAACAAAACCAAAAAGTCCTTATAAATTGAATAGAATTAAAAGAAATGAAAAGAAATTGAAAGGAAGAAAGACTCTTAATTTGCTTCTAATCTTTTTAATTTCTTACATTTTGTTATTTATATTGTTGTTATTGTTTTTTTCTTTCTTTCTTTCATTCTTTTTTTCTATGTATTTTTGTTGGTAGAAGAAGCAAATGAAAAACATGTTAGAAACCATTGAGACAATAATTAACAAAGTCAACACATGTAAGAATATTCTTCCAATTGCTCTTATTACTATTTCTATTATCATCTATTATCTCCTATCATTTATTCTTCTTTTTCCAAATCTAAATTTTGTATCATATCTCAAGTCTATAAAATACCAAATTTACTTACCTAACTTCAATTTTTTTTTTTCTTAGGTTGGACATTTGAATCCCACAAACAGCTTCATATATATTTGTATGTATATGTATGTATGTATATATATATATATATATATATATATATATATATATAATTCCTTCTATTCTTCTTTTATTATTGGCTTTGATATATTTATTATAGAAGATTTTATACTTAGAGGCTACAACTTTTAAATTTTTTTTGTTAAAATTGATAAGACTCATTGACATGGCTTAATATTTAGGAAAATCAATCTTAAGACCATAAGAAGAAAAGATGGAGTAGAATGTACTTTTTTTCCATATAGCATAAATAATATTGTCCATTGGAATTTTTATTAGGCCTATTTAAAGAATTGGTTTAATAAATATAAAAATAAAATAAGATTCTATATCAATTTTTTCTAAAAATTAACTATCAAAATAAATAAATAAATTTTTATATCTTTTAATAATTTCTAAGATCAAAATATAATGTAACATATCTAGACTCATAATAAAAGAATAATTTGATTTATTTCATGGCATCTTCTAGCTTTGTATAATTCCAAAAGCCAAAGGTTTTAAATGAGAGTTTTTTTTCACAAAGTAAGAGATCTTTATAAGACTTTTTTACAATAGTTTATCAAATTAGACTTCTTGATATAAAGACCCCTTTAGCATGTTTGTCTTTTTATCACCATGTTGTATATAATAAATTGTAAGATAGTGAAAACATGTGCATGTTTCTATGTATCAATTAGGATTAGTCATCTTAAGAATCCTAGCTACAATCTTAGGAAAGTCTTTATATTTAAGAGACAAGTTGAGAGATTACAAATTTTAAATCCTTTGATTGGTTGAAATTAGGAAGTCTTACAAATAGGCTTTATTCTCAAAAAAAAAACAACCCAAAGGTCCTAAGAAGAAAAAATAAGGTAGAATGCATTTTTTTTTTTTTTTAATATGGCATGAATTTTTTTTCTAAAAAAAATTATTAGCATCATTTCAAAAGGTGTTTTAATTTTTTTTGAAAAGTTGTATCAAAAATTGCTAAAAAAATCATTAAAAAAATTATATAAATTAGTTTTTTTATATTTTATATAATTATCAAAATCAAGATATGAGCTAACATATTTAGACTTGTAATAAAAAAAAATGATATAGTTTGTTTCATAGCTTCTTCTTACTTTATGTTGTATCCTAAGACCAAGGCATGTAAAGAAGAGCTTTTTTTCACCAAGTTAACAATTGTGGTAAGGCTTTTGAACCATAGTCTTTTCAAATAGACTTCTAGATATAAATACCCCTTTGCTAAGTGTAGGATTATCTTCCACTACTAATACTTCAATGAGAATATAAAATGATTGATGATCATTTCTCCTTCCATATATAATCAATCTGAAAAAAATTAATTCTTGTGTATACAAAATTTAAAAATAAAATTCAAACCAATTCTAAAAAAATTGTATAACTGAAGTTTATATATTTGTTGTTATAATTAAATTTTTATTTTATTTTCAAGTTTGAAGTTATCGTTAAAATATCAGATGATAATTCTTTCAAGATTAGCCTTTAAAGGATGTAATATTAAAATTCAAGCAAAAATTGTTATAATTTATGTGGATTTAGGGAATCATGTTGAAGTATGGTATTTATATGCTAAACTAAATGATATGGCATAATCAAGGAATAGTATCAAACAATAACAAAATATAGGTTCAATCAAAATATTGATGTTCAGTATGTCATATGTCATGCACTGATTAACCATACTTGATATAAATAACTATGACTAAATTATAGATATTCCTTATTAGCACTCTCTTTTGGCAACTTTTGAAGCATTAACTCAATATCTGTTTCATACAATTGCACTTTTTTGTTGAAAACAAGGTACAGTAGCCATCACGCAATCAGATATTCTAATTATTCTAAAAGTTTTGATTTTAAAAAGTCATTGGTATTATGTATAAGTGTCTATATTTTGAATCTTTTATAACAACCTAAACAACAATAATTCTTATGACCATGATAAATTTGGTAGTGCAGAACCTGTATGCTTCCATCATAGAAATAGTTGTTCTACTGAAAAAGGCTTTGCAAGTGTCATAATTTTTCTATTAATTTCTTATTAATGGTTTTAATTTCTTAATCAACAGTGATTAATATATGATCAACAGTGAAATTTATTTTTCATAATTATATATGTATATATATATATATATATACAAATTCAAGATTTGCAAAAACATTGTTATTGATATCATTGGACATTTGACCAGCATCTGTGTTGCAAGAGACGTGTGATAGTATAATACACATTCAATGATCAAATGCACAAACACACACATTCCATCATTTGGTATGAAATTTTTTAAGCTGAATTCCAGGGAATTGTACTTTCACTTTTTTGAAAACACATGATAAATAACGACTAAAATGATTCCCAAAGTCTACTAAAACCAACTGTTCAATCATTTCCAAATCCACTAGTTTAACTGCTCACCATGGCTGCTACTGAATCAGCATTGACGCTGGATTGGAAATAGAAAACGAGATTTATCCATTATTATATTTATCTGTAAAAGAGCAAACGAATGTTCTTCTTGGGATGAAAGAGTAAACTTACAAAGTCATCCAAGCATCTCACCTTGTAAGGAGGATAAACCAATCATCCAATTTCGTTTATAATTTATCTTCCAAGATTGAAAAATCTCATATAAGAAACCTAAAAAAGCTTTCTTTAACAGATAGAACCAACTATTTTTGGTTGTGGACTCCATTTCATTTGAATTTTCCTCTAGATATAAATTGCATGCAGAGGTTTGAATTGTGAGTGGGTTTGATAGGTTTGGAAGCAACATCTTTACAACGTTAAAAATGTGAGGAAATTCTTGTTTCAAATTTATAAGGGATTTCAAAAACCCAATTTAAATTCTAAAAATGTCATTTGGCATGTAATTCTTTCTTATCCTCTATATCTCCTTATAACATTTCAAGGACTTCATTTAACTTGTTGCAAGTCTTTGTGATTGGTATTTTAAAGATGATGTATCTTTTGTAGGTCAAACTATGCAGTATTCCACATATTTAAAGAATTAGATGTAACAAACATTCTGGTCTTTGCAGGAACACCATAAAAATATGAAGTTTAAGAATGTGTAGTCTACTCTGCAAAAATTGTCTGGCATGGATTATTTTTAATTATTTTATTTTGCATTTTTGTTTATCATCATATAGAAGGGGAAATTTTTCATTCAAAATCAATTCAGAAAGTTGATATTTTTTGGGAATGAATTAGGGAGAGACAAAGGCCATGACAAAAAAAGCTTGAGTCTCTTTAATATGTAGGTACTGGCCACTTGGATCCTAATGGAAAGGACTGTATCAAAAATGGATGCCACCGCAAACATATAAAACACTTTGGGAGCCAAATAGGAGTGTGGCTATAGAGCATCTACTACATATTCAATAAGTAGGCCTAAGGATTTAATTTAATTTAATTTAATTTTTTTAAGTCCCAAAGAAAATTTCATGCACACTATAGAAATCCATGCGTTGGCATGTTGCCCATGTGACAAGAATAAAGGAAACAAAAAAAAAACAGAATCTCCAAACCCTAAAAAAACGCTAACAATAATAATAAGAAGTCTGTGTTAACATGGACTTGGTTGATGGGCATCCACGCCACGGTCCATGGAAGTTTCGTTTAGGACCCTATGACCGATCTCCACTGGTATGGTCGCTTCCTCCAGGCTCACAGTGAGGATAAACAACACGCGGTCGTAGGGGATCACCGGTGCTTCGTCCTGTCCAATTACAGGGATGCTGTAATATCCAAAACGAACGATAAGGATAAACGGATGAATAGATGTCAATATGGATGGACAGAGTAGCGCAGGGTTGGCTGCGGGGTAACTGGTGGAGGGTGGGAGCGGGGGTAAGATCGGCGGGGAAATTACTCGCAGCACTGCGGGGAGAGTCGGGTTTACTCATCGTCTATGTGCAAATCGTGCGTGAAAGACAAAAATCCGTATTGCCAGCGCGCTCTCCGGAGCTTTTTTTCTTTTGGGTTTTTTTTGTAATTTGTTTATTTTTCTGGGTTGGTGCAGTGCCGAATCACGCCGTGGGAGGGGCTAACTGCGCATTGGGTTGGGGATAAATCGCACAGAAATCGGTCGAGAGGGGTTTGAAATCCCGATTTCGAAGCCACACTCGAGTGGTGGTGGCAGGATGCTGGTGGAGGCAGGGAAGGACTCAGCAGGAGCATCCTATTTTTAGAGAGGCGCCGTGGAATGAGAGGGCAGACTGAGGGTTGGGGCGACGGGGGATCGCTAGAAGGGCTAACAGTTGGCGTAACGGAAGTTGCTCTGGCTGTAGTCTGAGATTCCGTGCGGGAAGTCCGTGTGTGGTGGGTTGTGGTTCAGCCCGGGGCCGAGGGGCGGTTCGGTGTGCGGTTCAGTAGATTTCATGCATTGTTTTGCTCCTTATTGCGAGCTTCTCTAAAGGGCCGTCGAAGGTTCATCGTTAAATTGGTGGTATACAGAGCCAGGGGGTTGGAGAGCAGGCGATTCTGCCGAGTGCCGTGACCTTGTCTTTGTGACGTGGTGGGTTTTGGTGTCTCCTTCGTCCGACAGCTCGGAATTTATTGGTAGCGGATAGTTGAAATCCACATCCATAGTAGTTGGTGGAGTTTCGCACGAGCAGGTGTCGTGCTTGAGTCGATCTGTGGCTTCGTTGGACGCTGCTCTCGTAGTTGTTCGTAGACTGTGGTGAAATAGCCAGCTGATTAGGCATTCCAGGCGGTTAGGGGTGATGAGCAGAGCATTAACATCGAACTAAGTCGCATTTAACGTTAGATGCGGCTTGAATTTGCTTTGCATGAGTGGCACATAATCCTTCCTCTGCAGCTGTCTGCATTGCCAAGCACAAACTCGAGCTGATTTGCATTTTTGACTCTTACTGCTGCTTGTCGGACTCTTGCATTTGCCAAGTGTAAGGGAATTTGTGGGCTCATCTTATCAAATCTTCGTTTGGCTCGAACCACGCCCCACCTCCCTTGTTTTTCTTCATCGGAACGTAGTGTTCCAAGGCGGTCAAGCTGGCAGCCCCGGAGCTTATCGAGATGAGCAGGCGGTGCTCGCACTGCAGCCTGAATGGCCATAACAGCCGAACATGTCCCGACCGCGGGGTGAGGCTGTTTGGCGTGCGGCTGACGGACGGTGTGAGCAGCATGAACATGCGGAAGAGCGTGAGTATGAATAATCTGAGCCACTACACGAGCACGCACAACTCCCCGTCACCATCTGAGCACTCGGAGTCTGGAGCGGCTCCCGACGGGTATGTGTCGGATGGCCTGGTGCAGACGTCGAACAACGCTCGAGAGCGCAAGAAAGGTACGTTTTCGGTGCACAATTGGTCGTTTTCAACAACAGGAGTGCAATATGTAGTTATTTAATATCTTAATGTTTAACGTTTAATTTCTCTATTACGGAAATTGGCTTTCCGATGTGTAACAACATTGCTTGTATTGTATGTTAGAAATAGGTTTGGTATTATGGAGATGGAATCTCTTTGGGTAGCTTGAGTTGTGAGCTGTAGCGTGCTTAAATATTAAGTCTTAGTTGTGAAATTGAACTCAGATCATTTATCCAAATTTTTGTGAAAGTTTGGACGAGTGAAACAATTTTCTTAGTAGTTCCATGGGATGGGAAATTTCAGAGCAGTGAGCTTTTAGGTTTTGTTGATGACGACATTTTATGTTTCATAGATTATACATATAGGCAATGATCTGAGATACAAGTTTTGGCACGTACTTTGTTAGTGTTTCTGTGGTGATTAGTAAGTAGCAAATCGCAATGTTCGTGGTTGGGTTTTCAATTGTTTTTCAGTATGGTGTTATGGTAGGAATTCCAGAGGAAGATACCCTTATTCTACATTTAGTCCTCGCAAAGTAGAATTCAACAGCCACCTTGCAAATTCTAGAGATTTTCCAGATATGCTTATCAATGAGCTGTTAACTCTAAACTTCAAATCGAATTCATCCATGAAGAGGTGTATTGTCCAAGTGTGTAGTGTTGAACATGCGTGACAAACTTTTCTGTAGTGAGTAAAATTGCCTTTCAAAAGAACGTAGTAGTTCAGCAGCTTCGCATTCAGTGAAATCCACATCCGTTTTATATCCATCGCTAAATTGCAAGTATTGTTGTTAGTTCGGTATTACTGTTTTGACTGTTCCATACCCAAGCGCTGATCTAGTTGTATTTCATCCACTCAAGTCATTCTGAACGTCGACTGCTCTTAACGAATAGTTTGTCACTGGTGCAGGAGTGCCGTGGACGGAAGACGAGCATCGCCTGTTCTTGCTGGGATTGCAAAAGCTCGGAAAAGGTGACTGGAGAGGTATCTCGAGGAACTTCGTGACAACGAGGACGCCCACACAGGTCGCTAGTCACGCCCAGAAGTACTTCATCCGACAAAGCAACATGAACAAGCGGAAGAGGCGATCGAGCCTCTTCGACATAGTATCGGAGTCGGTAAGTGTACACTTTGTGCGTGTGTGCGTGTGTGCGTGCGGGGGTATGAGGCATCGGTGTTGTGGTGACGATAGGATGGTCGCAGTGCGTGGGGATGCGAGTAGAAGTCGGGTGGGATATGATTATGTGCGTTGGGTAGGTGGGCGAAGGGTCTTGATGTCAGGATGGGGGGCACAGCGCAACGGCAGAGGCGATGCGAGTGCAGTAGAAGGGAATGGGGTCGTTGTTGGAGGTGGGACATGTGGTCTGATGTGGGGAGGGTTGTGGTTGACGGCAGGGCGTTCCTTCGATTGCCGAAGAGTCGACATGCATGGGAGACGAGGAGCACACGAACCCACTGCACCAGTTGAGCCTGGGCCAGAACCGCGTGTACCCGACGGGGGTGTTGTACGAGCCAAGTTCGGTGGCGGGATACGGAGTGTCGGTGGGAGGATTCGCGGTGCCGAAGCTCATGAGTCCTCCGAAGGCGTTACCGTTGATGTCAGTGGGAAACGCGATGGGAATGGGCGCGGATGGGGTGACGGAGGTGGTGGGGATGGGGTACAAGGTGGAGCATCTGTCGAGGAGTGGAATGGAGGGGGCGGTGGCGGGGACGAGCTACGGCATGGAAAGGAGTGGAATGGAGAGAGGGGGTGCGGGCGTGGCGGGAGCAGCAGCAGGGGCAGGAGCGGGGGCGTGCCTGTCGCTGGGAGGGACAGTGGGAGCAGGAAGGATCCCGTACTCGTTCACGTCGTGGGCAGCAGGGGTGCCTTCGGTGTCGACGGCGCAGGCGCTGGGTCAGGGGCAGGGACAGGGGTCAAGCAGAGGAGCGGGGTCATACGGAGCAAACCCGACGATCGTGAGACCGACGGCGAAGGTGGGCGGTGCGAGCGGCGCAGCGACGAAGATGGAGGAGGACAGTAGGGACATGGCGCAGCTGAGGCTGGGGCTGTCACCCCCGGAGCCATCTCAGTTGACGGCAAAGCTGCTGGAGGCGCCGTCGAGGCATTCGTCAGCGTTCCACGTGAACTCGACGTTCGATGGGAGCAGCATACAACAAGGAGTGAACGCGATCAGCGTGGTGTGAAGCGGCAGAGATGGGGCGGGCGGAGGGAGCGAGAGAGCAGGGTACGTAGCGGGGTAGGTGCGGTGGAGGAGGGAAAAGGCGAAGAGATGGAGGGAGGTGGGGAGGCGAGTATGGAGGTAGGAAAAAGTAGGAGTGGGATTTGAGGAGGGTGTAGACTAATTCTTTTGATGTAAATAGCTACATTTGATTGTGCGCCAAAGGCTAGAAAGAGCAGAGCAGTTGTAAATTACAGGGGAAAGGAGGGGGAGGAAGGGCGGTGGGGGATGCGGGCGATGAATGTCGAGATGGTTGGAGAAGAAAGAATAGAGTGGGTAGGGATTAAGGACGGGGCTTTTCCCGTGAATCCGAAGGGTTACGAAGTATGTGTTAGGTGGTGGAGAGTATGTAAGTGTACGGACATTTTCCAAGTTGCTTTGGAGATTTATGTCGAACTGGCTTTTTCTGGCAGTTGGCGATTTTTTTTTGTTTGTTTTCATATTTCTTGTGCTGTTGGTTGGTTAATTGTTTCTCATGAGTCTCCATAGTTATGTTGGTTGTGGGATTCAACTTTGAGTTCTTGGTTAACAGAATACGGTATTTGTTTACGTTGCGTTGAAAATATAGCTTTTTGTGTGACTTTCAACGTGAGATTTTCACGTTGTTGTTAGCTGTTGTCTGGATGTCTTTTCCATTTATCGTGATAGATATTTTGGGATGGAAACGTTGGTCGAGGTGGTAGTATAAATGATAGTGTATTCAGCGTGCAGAATTCCTACCCATTTTTCAGATGCTTTGAAGTTTTAAGTGTTGGTCTTCATAGTTGTCTACTGGTATGTCCTGTGTTGTACACTGGAGTGTGTGGGAGTTAACTTACCTAATAGCCGTGCAGAATCTCCATTATAGAAGGTATCATATCTCTGTTGTTTTGCTGGTTGTCTGAATACTTAGCATCTGAGCTGGGCGTTTCGCACTGTTGATTACCAACCATCAAGTTGAGAACCACAATTTGTAGTGACTTGTGTCTGAACATGGAGTTCATCGTCGAACTGCCCCATCTGAGATTTCCTTGCTTTTAAACAAGTTGCAGTTGTTGACATGCGTCTACAAATTCGTAGACAGTGCTCATGAGCATCTTTTTTAAGGTAGAATAACCAAATGGATTGGTTGATGGAACGTGGGAAAAGATACGGGATCCACCCAACGAGGAAATAGGTGTGTGTAGGAGTGTGACAATGACTTAAATACTTAGGTAAGAATGCCATCGCTGAAACTTTCTAGCTGGATTGACCACAAAGATAATGCTCACAAAGTGACGGTATCCAAAAGGTTTGAAGCACCGAGTATATTTTAATCAAATGTATTTAGACAGCTTGCCATATTGTGCGGTCGCTACAACCATAGACGTCACACGCTGAATTTCTGCTTTGTTCTGTCCGACGCTTTATACCAAACCCTACCTACACTGCAGTTGTGGATCCTCCCGATTTCGGTGACTCTCCCACCGCATACTTAACTCCACATCCCACTGACAACACAAATAGACGCCGTTACGCATGGATCTCGAAGCGAAAGATCGGTCTCCACTTACTTCAGAAACTAGCTACAACCTGCTCGATAAGCACACCTCAGTGCGAGCTCCGAAATTTTAAGAGATAGATGCTCATGAGCGTGGTGTCCGCAAGCATAAAAACACACCACCGATGTCCACATAAAAACGAACTCCGCATCGTGCGAAGCATGCGCAGGGCAGCCAGTTCCCTTCCAATGCGCCGGGTGCAGCAAGTGCGACACTTTTGAGGCGTAGATTGCAGTGCTGTCTCAGTGCTGCAGAACGATATCTGTCGCATTCTAGAATTGGGTATTGTGGGTAGCTGCGATCGGAAGCAATGAGGCGGAGCATCGCGGCTTTGGGGATGAGCGATCTAGCTACAGGATCCAGGTAGTCGGCAAATGGTTTGCATGTATTCGTGGAGCCAAAAAGTTTGTCGGTGAGGTTAGGGGCTCCGCTTCTTTTCGGAGGTTTCGCTGTCTTTTCCTCCGAAGTTGCTTTTGTTAGTATGTTTATTTATTTGGGTTAAACATGCTGCATGGGTTGATAAATGTTACACGCACACTAGGTTCTACTACTTTGTTTTTCAGGTAGATCCAGTAGTGACTAATTTAACTTAGAGTATTTTTGTTTTGTTGCGGTTCTAATCATCTTTTAGCAAGTGTAGGATTTATTATTATGCCAGATGTTATTGTGGTTTTAATCCTTTTCTAGTAGGTGTAGGATTATATTTTTATGTGGGATATTGTTGTTACTTTAATCATCTTTCAACTAGGGTAGGATTATATTGTTGCATGGGATGTTGTGACTTTAATCGTCTTCCAACAAGTATAGAATCATACTTATATTAGATATTTTTTGATTCTAATTTTTTAACAAATTTAAGATTATACTATTACCTGGAATGTTGTTGTGGTTTTAATCATCTTCTAGGACTTGTAGGATTATTCTTTTGTGGAAGATTTTGTGGTTCCAATCATCTTTCAGCAAGTATAGGATTACACTATTGCTTATTATGTTCTTATATCATCTTATTGTTATTCTATTTCTATGTCTTATAATATTATTTATCATCTTTGGTCTATCTAACTTCATTAGAAATGTAGTTTCAATGTTTGATTGCTTTAATATTTTCTTTGTATTTTTTGTTTTTATTTGTTGAGGTTGAACCAAATTAGATATTGTATATGATATTTGCTCCATGTTTCTTTTTTTAATATAAATTTATTTTTCTATATTTAAATGATCCACAAACACATTCTGCACATTACTATTCATATTATGTTAAATATTATTTATATTAGAAGCAAGTGTTATGCAAAGATTGCTTATTTTTATGTAAAAACTTTTTATGGTCATTTTTTTAGTGGATTAGTTGATGCTTTGTTGAGTCAAAAAGTGGTTAAGTTATAGATTTGGAGTTTTGGACATTCTCAAGTATCTATAAATGAAAATCTTAGTTGTATAAGAAATACATAAGAAACAATATACCAAAATATTATTCTTATCTATACCTTTTATATATTAACCATAATTCTACAATGTCAAAATAGTTAGATTTCGGTTTGTAATTTTGATTTAATATTTGAATTATACTTGAAATTTGATTTAATTTGATTTAATATTTTTAAACTTGAATAAAAATAAATAAGTCTTCAAAATTATTAGTAAATCTAAAATTACTTCTATTTTACTATTTACTCAAATTCTAAGTATTTAAAATAATAATATCAATAATATATATATATATATATATATATAGTATTTATTATGATAATATGTGTACAAAACTATGATTGATTTTTATGCAATAAATATATAATATGTAAAATTTTATTCTTTCATTCAGTACAAAGTGTTTATTCTATAATTATTTAAAATTAAAACATCAAATTTTCACAAATTATATAATGTTAGTGATCTTTTTTAATATATAAAATACAAAATTAATATGATTAATTTTGTAACAACTAATTAATAATATTAAAGTCAATACTTAAATTTGTTTATATATATATATATATATACTCACACACTAAAGAAACAGTCACTGTAAACATGAATATTGTACAAAATTCCTTGACATCAGAATTGCCAGCCATTATATCATTCCATTCATAAGAATAGTCATTAGATTATATTGCTAACAGTTAAAACTGTATTTTTTCTTCTTATGTAAATTATCATTATTTGTAATTCAAATATATTATTGAATAAATAATAAGAATAAAGTAGTAAGGATGATGATGTGTAAACAAACAAGAAATAGTATACATTATTTAAGCAATCATTGTTTTATTATTTTATGTGGTTCAAAACATATCTGTTAATTATTTACTTCTACGTGCATCTTGAGCAATGAGAATAAATAAAATTAATTAGTACCATAATTGTAGTTTATTTGTGTGCGTATATATGCATGTGTAAGAAGTAATGTTCCCTTTTCACATGATTCAACCTGAAAATAAATACCATTAAATATCAATATATTCAAATTTTAGAACAATTGTGTCATCACACACTGCAAACCAAAATAAAACTACTAATTGATTTTTGAAACATTACTTAGTAAAAATTTACATAAGATGCATTTCTGCTTTAAAATCAAATTGAAAAATAGATGCTACTTAACACTTTACTATTAACATTTTTCAAACATATCCATTAGATAATGCTTATTGACAAAATTCCCACCAAACACAAATAAATATTGTGGGCCTTCATTTAAAAAAAAAAAAAAAAAAAAAAAAAATCCTTTGACCGTACCTTTCAAACTAAATATTGAATATTAATTAACCAAATTTCTCATTATCATAATCTCAAAACAAACAACATATTGTCGCATGAATTAAAGAAATAATTAAAATCCCAACCTCATAAAAAGTCCAAATAGATGAAAACACACGGATGACAATAGTTGGATGAAACTCCTCGAAGAAATCCGTGTTTATTACACGAAGAACATTACCCATCCAGGTTTGACACAACAATATTCTGCTTGTTTACTTTGAATAACCCAACATTGAAAATTGCTCAAATCGATGTATTTAGAAAGCCCAATTGAAATATAGAAATGGGCATAAAAAGAACTCCCTTGGCGTGTTCACACAGAAGGGAGGACTTAAGGAACAGGATGACGACATCAGACAAAGGTCGACATGTACTGACAACTGAGGGGGAGGGGGAGGACTTGGGCAAGCAGCCTTTCATGGACGGACGGACGAAAGGACGATGGACGGAAGAAGGCGAGCCTTCTGACAAAGTCCCTTCTGACAAAGTGCAAGGGGCCCTCGAAGGAACAGCATCCCAAGCCCCGCCTCGCACGGCATCTGACCCTCCCTTTCACTTTTTACTTTTCCGTCCTCTTCCCTTCCCCCTTTCCTCGATCCTTCCCGCTTCCTCTATCCACCTTCTTTATCTTTTCGTGTCTGTCGCGCTGCAGTCTTTTGCAGAGACTCAGAAGGAGGCGTGTGGTCTTCCTTCCGTCCAGCTCAGCTACTTTACATGTCATTTGTCCTTGCTGGCACTCGGGTTCTGAGCTGGCACCGTTCCTCCTTGGAACTCTCCTTAGTTGAGATGTACTGAAGTCAAGTGTTTGTAAATCATTGTTCCTTATTTCAGTGTTTTATCCTCACATGTAGAAGGGATCATTTCTTCTTTTCGAATCCAAAATCGGCATCTGATTTTCACACATAATACATAACAGTTAATATATATATATATATAATGTTCATAGAAGACTGAGCAAAGTATTTTGTGCATAATTGCATTTTGAATGTTGATATTCTATATGCTCTTAATAGTATACAAAATGTTAATCTAAAGTTTGAACTTCAAGTCTTAGATAGCTTTCATTTAGAACTAATAGTTTCTAAAATGTCAATATTTTTTTTACTAAATTTGTAAGCATATCACACATCTAAACATGATGGTTAATTACACCATAAAACTAAAAAAAACGTCTACAATAATATTAGATAAATAAAAATATTTTAAATATTTTAAAATCCATTTGGGGGCGTATAGTTGTTTAGGATTTGTGGAAGATGACATGGATGAGGTCAGGACTAGTAGACTTCAGGACTCTGAAATGGTCCCAACCAGGTAATGCATGTTGCTCAAGATTTTGGTGCAATATATTTATGTGCATATATATATATATATATATATATATCTTATTTTCAAATAGAATTTTATATTACAATATAGTTTAATATTATAGAATATATGACTTAAATAGTTTAAATGAAAAAATAAATCATTCATGATACAACAATAGTAACATAGTATTTTCTAGAATTTCAAAATTTATACTTTAGAATAATTTGTATCATAATACTGTTTAAACTTATGTTCATTTTTAAAATCATCAAATATAATAACATAAGAAAATCAAATGTAGTCACATACAAAAAATTAAAAAAAATATGATGTATTGGTATCTAAAATGCAATTGTAATCTTGTATGGCACTTTGTTAACTTGTTTCTTTTGATTGACTACTTTTTTACATGATTTTTTTTTTTTTTTGATTTAAAATTTTATAATGAACCAGATTCATGTTGATTTAAGTGATGGGGTCTATCTTAATTAAAGATCGTTTTTTTCCTTCTTCATTTCTAACTCATTTTTGTCAAAATTAAAATTTCTTTTCCATTTTTTGGGTTTTTTATTTTTCTGAAAACTTTGTCAGTAGAAAATATCTCTATTTCATTAGCAATGAAGTTACAAAAGAGTGTGACTTTCAGATTTTGTTCTAATGCATAGTTTGCTCCGGCTCAACTGCTTAGAAATTTAGCACTTATTTTAAATAAAAGCTACTTTTCTTTGTGCAATGAATTCATACATTTTCTACATTTCAGAATCAAGGGTTTAAGTTATTATTATGTCAGTCAATACATGGTTATGCGTTTCGCTTACACTGTAGCTTAAATATTTTTCAAGTTTATAATAATTAAAAATAAAAATTCATGTAAAACATAGTCAATTATAATTGCACAAGTTGGTTAATTAGAAAATAAAATAAATAAAGCTCCTCATTTTATTACGTTTTATTTATTTGATTTGATATGATGGATGTGGAGATTATTTAGTAAGAAGACATGATACTATGGTTGTTTCTAAATTTTTTGAATACCAAATATATAAATTTCTTTTACTTTTTTATTATTATTTTGAGGTTGGCACTTTATCCCTTTGAAAGGTTCAAACGTTTCATCCATAAGTTAACTGGTTTTCATTTTATTGTGTTAACTGGTTTCCATTTTTAGTGTTACTTGTAGATGGTTTTTTAGAGGATTGCGCCGCAGTCTACCTGATAAGTTCCACTGACTTCACATTCTCTTCGGTTTCCAGGATGAACAAGATTGCGCAACTTTTGTATAATTTTTAACTCTACTGTGGTAATTCGGCATTGTTACAACTAACCTCTCTCCGGTAGGATTGATCCACAACAAGCAGTATAAAATGTCGCGCCTCCGTCACGGCACACGATAAACATACAACAGCATATTCGGAAAACTTTAGACACCGACGCACCAAAAGTAGAGAATCTTTCGGCGAGACTTTATGAGGAGAATTCCAAAGCGCTGGAGGAGGCAGACTCTCTAGCACATACACGACTGAAGAACGACGCCATTTTGATGCGCTGCAGGGACGGAGGAGAAAGCTCTACAACGGAGCTTGGAATGCAGTTAACATTGAAAAGAAACTAAGAATATTGAGGATAAAGTGGCACCACACACACAGCTCCGAAGGGTGGCGTTCACACTGATAGCTGGCATAAGGATAGAACCACGTGTCGAATATCGAGGCGTCCATCCTCTGCTATTGCAATGCATTCCGTCCGATCGGGCTACGACCTGATTTAGAGGGATCATATAAGAGTTGTCTGTTTCAATTGTGTCAGTGTCAGCTTTTCGACCCATTAGCAGCCCCTATCTAATTTGTACACGTGGAAATCCTCCAGAATTAGCGGGTTCCGCTAACTGTAGGTTATTATCACCAGTCCGCGTGGATGGCTTCTGAATGTGGAGACGGGTTTAATCCCTATCTGGCTGGGTAAGTGTAAATTTAGCCTCTCTATTCATTGCAAGCTCTGTGGTTAAATAGATTCTATGATTGGAGGAAAATCATGAGCTTCTCTTTGCAGATAATACAAGATATTTACTGAGCTTGTGGATGGAGAGGATGCTCACTGGGTGGACGTCCCTTGAGGGTGCTCTGCCCACCTGCCTCTATTAACCCACAGGTGACATATGTGTATGTTAATGTAATGATAGAGCACACATGGTTTACACCTTGGGCAAGGTTAGATTATGTCAAAAACAAAGGGCACTCTTGCAATGTAATAGAGTAGCAGAGGTGCTTCAATAATTGCCCATGCTGAGGATTGGACCCAAGACCTTCAACATCACATCACATTTACTTGTCCAGTGTGGCATAGTCTACTGTATTGCTGTCTGGCAAAAATTATATACATAAAAATAATTATACAGAAGCATCCTAATGTCTCCTTCATCCACACAAGTTCACCAAGTGTTGTGTTCAAAGCACGCTTTCTATATACATTGTAACCTAAACAATTTGAAATTTATTTATTTATTTGTATTTATTTATATTGCATGGAAAGTGCAAGCCTTGAATATTCTACACTATATTATTACAAATATTGTGACATTGCATTATTTTCAAAAGTAATTAAAACATATATATATATATATATATATATATATGATGTAAAACAAACTCATATTTATAATATTTGTACAGAACATAATGAAATGTATTACATTCAAGTCTAGCAATTGAAATTGATAAATTTCAATTGTGCTGTAAAACTTGAAGTAATATGTGTAGTACTTTTGAAAAGTCAATGCATCATTTATTATTATTTTTATTATTATCATAGTAGAAACTTAATAAGGAACAAAGATTTTCAACTTTTCAAAACGTGTTATATTAAATTATTTGAAAAAGGTCATACTTAAAATTTGCAAATATCCAAATACTTCAAATGTAAAAAAATATGTTGAATAAAAAGTTGTAAAATTCTGGAAAACTATAAATTATTGCATGGGTACAAAATAAATCTTTGAGAATTTGAAAGGCTTGTCAAATCATCACTCTAACAATGAATATTTCAATAATAGTATATTCCTTAGATAAGTATGATTTTAACATCCTTGTGAAATTGGTTCAAGAGTACAGAAAGTTGGGCACAAAGCATTAAGGAAAGCAGTGTCTTCATTCAAGTCTAATCTGCATTAATATATGCTGTTGTACAAGCAATGCAATCATATTCTATTGCTAATTCACATCATCATCATTTATTGGTTTTAGATAAATACATTTTTTTAAATAATTTTTTTATAGGCTTACATTTGTAAGAAAGAAAATTAATCACTGGTAACAAGAAATGGTATAGTTCAGTAATTAGTACACATTGTTCAAAAAATACTATATCGAATGTCTTTTTAGTGAATTCAAAAAATATATATATATTTATTTATTTATCTAATTTAACTATGAAGTATTTAATTTACATCTTAGATTGTCCAAATTATGTGTGGTAACATATTTTCTTTAATGCAATCAAATGTCTCCATGTGGTTAAGTTATTTAATTGTAGTTTAAATTTATTAAATTAGTTTAATATGAAAAAATAAAAAGTGATCAGGGGGTGTTTTGATATTCTTCATTTCTATTTTATTACATCATGCTTCTATTAAAAGAAAAAAGTGAAAGGACTGCAGGTTTTTGTGTGTTTCTTTTATTACAATATGAAGGGTTTAATTAGACATAAAAGAAAAAGAAAAAAAAGAAAAAAGACAACACATCTGGAAAATTGTATGAAGTTTGATTGTGTTGGATGATTTTTTTCTATTAATATTAAGATAATAATCTTAATGCCACTGTGATGAAGACCATGGTGACCAGAATTGGGACCTCGTTTGGACGACATTTGTTGGACATCCATGCAAATCACAATGCAAAGCTGGACTTGAGCATTTAGGGAATTTGCCTCAGCATGAGCCAGCAACCCTACAAAGCCATTGTATGCTCCTCTCTCATTCACTGGGGTGCATTCCATTGCATGGGCATCCCCCTCTACAGGATGACTGTTCCAACTTCATAATGGGCCTTGGGCCTGCACTACACATAGCCACCATGCAGAACCAATCACCCTGGGAATAATCAAAGGTAGAAGAATCCTTGTGAATATTCTTTGCAAGGAAACTGGAAATTAGATTTGGCCTCATCCATGAGTATGTTACTTTATTGCTGTCATTTTCACTCTATGGAAACCAATTGAATTGCATTGTAACCTGGAAGTTCATTGTAGCACCAGTATCATTTTATTCATGATTGTGAGATGAGCATGTGAGTGGTTTGATTTTAATCCACACTGACTTCTACCAACTGGATGGTGTGGATAAAATAACCCTATCAAACACAATGAGAGGCACTGTGATTTCACAGCTCTTGGTAATGATATGGATAACTGATGTGAATGTTGACTCCTGCATGCATTCACAAAGGAAAAGTTCTGTTTACATCTCACTGCCCATAATTCCTCCACGTCACCATCCTTGTCAGTAAGTCCTCCATTGGATCCAGCTGGCTGCCTACCCGTTAAACCCTAAAAGCTCTGTTGCTTTCTCAGCAGAGGAGAGTACGTGTGTCCCATCGTATGTATATAGTCATACGCGTATTAAACGGATAGACTTCCAGTTGAGATACGATATTGGGGACCTCGAAGGACGGCCCATAAGTACAAACCCATCTCGTGGTGGGGAATAAAATTCAGGATTCATGAGGTTCAACTGCATTCCAAGTCCAGGCTTTTCGATAAGCCCTGGTTGGTTCTCCTGATCCGCTTGTAGCTCCCATTTCCATATCCAGCAAAAGATCAGCCGAGAGAAAGTAACTGAAAAGACAATCTTTGGGAGGGATTTGGGGAAGAATTGAAGACAAAAACTCGTCCTCAGAGGAACAAAAGGAGGAGGGAAAGTCCCATTAAGCAAAGTGGAGTTAATTTGGAAGAGTGGGTGGGGTGCAATAGCCAGGGGACGGGTCAGGACCCGTGACCATGAAGAAAAAGATCAGGAGAAAAGAAAGATGCACGCTCAAGTCCAAAAGAAACTTTCTTCGAGTAGCCAATCAGAGTCCTGGACTGCGCAATCCGACAAAATCCTACCCACAGCTGCGTCCACGTTCCACTGATAGGGGCCGGGGGATGAGGCATCAGGCTCTGTAGCTGCTTTTTCTGCCCCCTATGGCCGTCACTGGGGCTGGGCAGATGTGAATAAATGAGGAAAAAGATAAAAGGAGCCTACTTTATTTGGGCTCGTCTGTCTTATTAATAATTTAGGCCTTAATGTCGACACGTGATTGATCCTGGCTGACCGGGCATCAGTTTTTCCGGCTTCCTTTTTAGCTGAAAAAGGAGGGCATAGTTGCCGGGCTATCGTTGCTGGGCTGTCGTGCCTT
The DNA here is from genome assembly GCA_036785485.1 of Physcomitrellopsis africana. NCBI lineage: Eukaryota > Viridiplantae > Streptophyta > Bryopsida > Funariales > Funariaceae > Physcomitrellopsis > Physcomitrellopsis africana. The sequence continues at coordinate 29,010 of JAWRVF010001288.1, forward strand.
TCGCCCTCCATCCAATCAGCGCTGCCCGTTTCCTTTCCCTCGTTGCTCTGCCTTACGCATACCTCTCTTTGTCTCAATCTTGGTTATTTTCATCAGATTCTCTTGTTCCTATAGTTTTTTCTTTTAAATAATAATAAAAAAGGCCACTACTACACAAACATACTTTCGTTGGAATATGTCACCGTTGACGACATTCATCCGTAACCATGCTGTAGTTGTGGGGAATACAATGAAACGTATTCATCCTATGTGTCATTGAGCACATGGATTTTATGTGTAATTAGTGTTAGGGCTTAGTCTAATTTTGGGTATGGCCATGCCAGGCAGAGCAGGAATTTGCCAGATTTTTATTTTTATTTTTACTTTTTGATGTTTTTTTTTACACAACACAAGGTCTACCTGGTGCATAAATTCAGAGGATAAACAATTGCATGGCATCTGAAGTCCTGTTTTGCCAGAGATTTAGCCCCCTGCATATGGTGTGATCATAACACATTATGGAATATGATCTACCTGACATTCCTCCTCTTTCAAGCATCAGCCAAGCCAAGCTTAGTCTGAAATGAGGAAAAAAGTCACCCTGGAGCACACAGTATTAAAAACTCACAGACTCAATTGCCTTGAGGGAAGCTCATATGTAATGGCCTGACTGAAGCTTCTTCTTGCCTGCCCTGATTTATCACCCTGTGGCTCCCATCATGGTGGGGGTGTTGTCAGTTGTGCTGCTGGATAAACTTTTACTTTCAGCAACTTTTTCAGACCTGTACTGTATGGCAAGTTTAATGGGCTTAGGGGTAGAGGTAGTAGCAAGGTCATGGTGATGGAATTAGTGGATGCAGTGGTTGCTCCTGCACAACTAATCAATTTCCTTGCAGTACTGCTGTCCATTTTTCCTTTTTTTTAATTGTTTTTGTGGCAGTCCATGTGGATACAAAAGAAAAACCCAAACCTCCCACAGGTTGGCTGCCATGGCTATTTTTCACAGAAGACAAACCACCTGAGCCTAGTTTTTTCCAGGCCAATGCATTGATAGTATCTAGAGATAAAGAGAAAGAGAATGTGAGATTGTAAAGGAATGATACTGTAGGCCAGTATTTTGGATGCATATCATTCCCTTCAGATGGGCATTTTTAAAAACATTTTTTAATGTATTTTTTTATTCATTATGTCACAAGGGAGCAATAATGCCACATACTACTTGGATGGCCACTTCCATGACTCTACACGATCACCTCCACTTCAAACCAGATTGGCACATACTGAGTCCACATTCTAGGCCCACTTTTCAAGCAACCAGTCTAGTGTGTGGAACTGTCCTGGGCACCCAGAGTGTGAGGAAACCAAGCAAGCAAGCAAGCCAGCCATCCAAACTGGGAACCAAGTTTGACCTTTTGGCCCAAGTGGAAACACATGTAAGCTTCACTGGCTTCACTACTGAGAATGTTATTTATATTTTGGCCATGCCTTGAGATTTGAAGCACCTTAATGATGAGTTCCTCCCCCCTACTCAAAGACCACAAAAGAGCTTGTGTGTCTTCTACTCTCACATCCAAGTCCAACAAAGCTTTAACCCCACAAGGCACAACAACACCTTTCTAAACCTAATACAGTGGTCACCCATTCTCAAGCATTCTCTGTTCCCAAACAAGGAACCGTGTGTTGTCACGTTCCCAAGTGAAAGACCACTGTCAGTAAGGCAGATGATGAAGAAGAAGAAGAAGAAGAAGAAGCAGGGCTGGAGCCCATTCAACGTCTGAGGAGGCGCCAATGGGGTCACGTCAAAGACATCAGACCTCGGACTGTGGGTTTCATGTCCTGGGACGAGACAGCCGCCGGCCGTCACCGCTCGTCCGCCAGTGGCACGATGTGGCCGTCCACCCGTCGCCGGAGTCGCTGTTTCGTCCGTTCGTCCGTCCATCTGCTGGTCCCTTTCGTGCGCTAGTGCGCGCGCAGGATGAGGACCGCATCGTCGCAGTGCGTGAGCAGCAACCGCCGGGGTGAGGAAGCAAAAGCGGGGAGGGAGGAAGGCGCTTGCTGCAAGGTGCCGGCGGCACGGCAGGGCTAGGGCGATGCCGTGCCTGCAACCGATTTCCATGTTGGCGCTTTTGCGATGTGTCAGGCTGGTCGGTGAGGGGGCGCTCAAGAGGGAAAAAGCAGGCGCAGAAACCTTGATGACCACACCACCTCCACCACGACACTCTTCCTCCTCCTTCTCCTTCTCCTTCTCCACCACACCATCCATTCCCTGCTAGCTCTCAGCACTTTTCTCCTCCTTTCCCTTCTTCCGACTCCTCTGTCCCGTTTTTACGCCCGTTGTTACCGAGCTCCCGGGGTGAGTCGAGATATTGCGTGGCCACCATTGTGTGGAGCACATGCGCCAGAGACCGGGGATAAGTCTTTGCGGGGATTAAAGGTCGGGGGTAAGATTATCGGTGTCAGGGCGATACCGGTAGCATAGGCGGTTGAGTGAATGCGGGATCTTCTCAACGTCACGGTCATATTTGATCCGAAACTGACACGATTTCGTAAGTATGCGTCGTTGGTTTGAGAGGAGAATCGTACCACAGCGAGAGCTGGTGAGCGCTGAATTCTTTCCTGCGCGCGGCGTGCTCCTCGACGTACTCACCTGTAATTAAAGAGGTGTTTGGGACTTTTTAAAAAGCGCGTAGGAAGTCGAAGAGGTTTTGTGAAGTCCTTAGGCATACGTCTCCCGCAACTGTCTTCGTCGCAAGGATTTTTATTTGATTTGAGTTGAGAGCGATGGGCTGGTAGTCCATTTCTTTCTTTCATTTTCAGCTTTCTTTTGGCTTGGGGAAGGTTCGCAGGCTGCTGGCGGGGTTAATAAACCATTGTCTTCGGTGTCAATCATAGGTTACCTTTTTCGATGACCTAGTTATGGCGCTTCAAGGGAATGGACTGTTGATTCTACACCAAAATTTCCTTCTGATGCTGTTTCGGTTGTGAGGGACGGTCTTGGCAATCCACTACTGTCACTGAGAGGGGAGCCGTTTAATGCACTTGAATTTCAGTAGCGCGACCCTCCTCTCGCTGTAGATATATCTTGCGCCGTGGCATGTGCCTAGAGGCTCTCGTACTTGGACAGACTTTCTTGCCACCAAGGTACATTCTGAAAGGTTACTTGTGAGTTCTGCAAGGCGTTGAAAGTGGCCAACATTTGCTGCTTCATCTACCGCTGCGTCAAGCTCAAGGGGGGCATGCATGTGTGCTACGAGGGGGCTTTGAGCATTACTACCAAGGGATAGCATAGTGATGCTGTAACATACATCGCGCGGTGGAAGGGCAGGAATCTGGTCCAGGCGGTTATGTCTCGGGTGGTCTGCTTCCAACACCCAGCAACTCACGGGAGCGGGAGAAAGGTAGGGCCTGATTGCTTACGCGAACCTGGAGAAGGACAGAACAGCATTTTGATGGAGTATCCTATGTTGGTGTGCGTGACGGAGCCTGGAACTAAGAGCATGGAAGTAGGGTGGGATAGGAATGCCGTCCTTCAGTCTACGGGTGTCTTTGCCGTCTTTCCTATATCTTCAGTTTATCAAGGGGAGTAGCGCATCAGTTAGTAGAGTCACGTTGCTTTTTTTTCGGCTGGAGCCGAACTAGTTCAACTAGTCCACGAACACAGAACCTCGCGTAGTACTCTTAAGTGAATCTGGCTGGTGTAGAGTTTGTAGGATGACAATAGTTACTGACCTGGAACCCTCGCACTTTGTATGAATGGCATGCAATTGAGCAGTGTGGAGCATGGTTCTGAAGAGTAGTGAAAGCTTAAGAAATCGTGTCTCTTGTATACTTATCTTGGAATACCATGTCACTGGTAACCTGCAAGGATGAATCCGGAGTACTGTTAGTCGGCTAATATGTCCTTTTCCAGTAACAGTTTGCATTAACCAAGCTAGTAGGGCACTAGAATTCCTGTCCAGCACGTTTGTTGAGGAGTTCTGGTAGGGCAGAAATACCTTCAGCGTCGATCTTAGTCAGTAACACGGGCGAACCTCAAAAGTTAGTCCTGGAGCCAAAGTGAACTGTAAGGTTTTTACAGTTAAGCATGCACGCAGAATGTCGGAGGATGCTGAGTGGTACAGTGGTGTAGCACGAGCCATGCCAGGTTTATAACACACTTGTCTTTCTCCGCGGGATTCTGAACAATCGCCGCCGGTACTAAAACCTGTGACACTGTTAGTTGTCCATTGACATAACTCGACTTAGATTAAGTAGTGATATCACTGTTCATAAATATTACAATTGACATGATTCGGATTGTGTTGCAGTGGAATCGAATATGCATTTTGTGGTTCTGTAGACATCTGATGAGGTCGTGCACGAAGAGGCTTTCGCGATTTGGCTGTTATGGGTTGTGATGTCTAATGCCTAGTGATTTTGTCTCATCGCAGGGTAGTCCTTCAATTGTTAAAGCAATATGAGTAGCTGGATGAGATCAGTATTCTAGATGAATTCCGAAGAGAATCTTTCTCTTGGGTGAAGTGCCGTCGGTTGAATAGGGGCTGGAAGCGGCACCCGAGCTTTGTATTTTGTGCTTGACTTCCACATTCAACATGGAAATGGGATACAGTGAAGGTTTGGATGGCGCTGATGGTGGCGATATGACTGACCTTTTGCACCTGGCAGAAGACCTCGATGGTGCAGAAGCTGGGTCTGACAGTGATCTTCGGTACTACGAATATGACATGGATCAATTGCAAGCGGCAGAAGATATTGATGCTGTTGACAATATCTTGAATGAAGACGATGAGATCGATGCTATTGACGCCATCGATGCGGTCGACAATATCTTAAGTGATGATGATACCAGGTAGGAACACATTTTTTCTTATTTTAGTTTGACTCCTCTAGGATTCCCTGATTCGGAAGAGGCACCAATACTTTTCCAAGTTGGTTTGTGTGGCGTGTGGCGGAGCTGTGCATACAGCGTAGGTCATGTCATTGAGCGTTGGTTCCGTATTCGGTTCCTCAAACTTCATGCCTCTTCTCGATCTCCTCACTTCACTGATCTACTCGGCTCTGCAATGCAATTATGATCTGTCCTCGTGAACACCCAATCCTCTTTTGGCGGATTCGACTGTATGTTGCAGGGTGAATGACTAGAGGTTCATCACATAGTGTATTGCGCACGTGTCATTATGAATGCTGTTGGAGCTGAAGTTAACACCTCCAGCAGAGGATTTTCAGGGTTTGCAATAACATTCATATTACATGTTAATTCAGAACCTAAGCTGGTGCCTAGTATTTGGATCCAATAGATCTACAGTGCATACGATTGACCATTACCCTCCTCTGGTTGCTACGTTGCTAGTAATTAAAATTAGGGAACTCTCCACATGGATGTAAACCCTTCATAGCACAACACACGACAATGCAATCGGTAGTTTGCACGAACGTTAATTGTGGTTGCTGTTGTATCATGACTCTTCGCCTTTGATCCACTGTCGCCTCAAAACCTGGACTATGTCTCGATCTCTTACGCTGGAATTTCTTGACCGAATTCCAGTTTTAATTGAGTCATGTAAGTTGTCTTTAAATTAAATGTCCAACCACAACTATGCATTATCAACTTCGATCATGTATCTTGTCATATCTTTGACTAAGGTATTGCTCGACTGTTTGGTTCATTCTGTTTTCTATAATCTGTTTTCTATGATCTGTCTTCACATCCATCTACGCTTCAGCCTTCGGTCGTGCTTTTGAACAGCATGGATGGAAGAGGTGATGGAGGTGCTGGTTCCCTGGGCGGTTTCACTTTCGACACTAACCTTGCATCAATGCACACCTACTTGGGAGGTATGCGGATGCTCCTGCTGCGAGTCCTAGATGGATGCGAAAACTTTTCTTCTCTAGATTTCGAGTTGTAATTGGACAGGCAGGCTTTGATATTCCGTTTGTCATAGGTTCTCAAGTTCAGATGCAGTGTGGAAGCAATAGTAATTGTGTGTTGTCGATATTGAGGTAATGTCGACGATGTGAATTTTTGATCACGTTCCATTTATGTATTTCATATCATCAATTTCGAAGTTTATCACTTACTATCTTCCTGCTTGGTTGGGTGCAGAAGTTGATGACGTAGCCAGCAGCCGCTCTTTCGCTGATGGGGGTGCATTCTTAGTATTGCCCATGTTTTACTTAGAAGGTAACTGACTGAAATTTTCCTGTGAAGGTTACCTGACCGGCGCTTGTTATGATTATTCATGGATTACTAAGTTCAGTAAATGTGGTATACTAAATTCAGAGTCTTTCAGGTATCGTGCTATTTCCCGAAGATACACTTCCACTTCGAGTCTTGCAGCCAAGGTTTAAAGCTGCAGTTGATCGAGCGATGAAAAGTACCGATGCGCCAAACACACTTGGTGTGATTCATGTCCGCGCTAGGGATGGACAGGTCACCGTGGCTTCGGTTGGCACAACTGCTGAGGTTAGATGTCAACTTTACGGTCTGCTAGAATACGAAACTTCGGTGTTCAGTTTAACGCGGAATTATTTTTTGATAAATTTTTGCCTGATGCTTTCTACCTTTGTTAGAGTTCTCTAGCATCGGATGATGGATCTGTAATTTGTGACATACTCAAGCGAGTTTGACATACAGTATCCGAGTAGTCACAAGCTGAATGTTTTGCGATGTTCTGTCTCAGATCCGGCAGCTTCGAAACCTCAATGACGGCTCCGTGAATGTTGTAACTAAAGGCAGGCAGCGCTTTCGCATTTGTAAAGCCTGGACAGAAGCGGACGGAGCGGTATGTGGGGTTCTTCTGGGAAAATCTAAGTTGATATCAACAATCTACAGGGTTGAAGAAGGAGCCAAAATTGAACACTAGGGGATCGCGTTCGTTAGCTAAATGTTTAGATATGTAGTGTTTTAAGTCTATGAAGGTTCTGAGTAGGATCTTTGCGTGTGTGTGTTTTTTTTTTTTTTCATTGGTCTCCTTAAGCAGTTCAGCTACGTGATTTGAAAATTCCGTGTTGTTAAAACTTGGTTTGTTACAGTTGTTTGCTCAGGTTCAGATCATTGAAGAAGAGACGCCTCTACACATACCAAGAAATGCATTTTCGAGCTTAGCTACAGTGCCCACCTTCCAGAGTGGCAAAGTTCCAAGGGCAGCTGCCACCTCTCCTCTCCCTTACGAATTGAGTGACGATGAAGCAGCTTTACAAGCCGGGAGTGACTTGGATGCTTTTGACGATTCTGAGACTGATTCCGGGCCTGAAGACGAAAGGTAATTAGAGGCTTGCAATCCACGTTTATCTTTGATTAACTTGTTTTATTCAATTAATATATCGGAGAAATCTAGATATTAGTACATGCTAGGACTTAATTTTTTTCCTTGTCTTATTGATGAATTTGCCTTTTGCAGGCTAGCTGAGAACGAGGACCTTTTGCGGGTACTGGTAAGGGGTGTCGGAGATGATGATAGTAGCGAAGAAGAAGAAAGACCTCGTCACGACTGGCAGACAAGGAGAGTTCGAAGACGAGGGGAGGAGAATGGGGGTCTTGAAGTAGAGATTTACAGGGGCGCTGAGTCAGTAGTCATGGGAGATGTTCAGCCTGTTGACAGGTTGGATGGTCTTTTATCCAACGCTGATCAGACCATGCACGGTGGCGAGTCCTCTGGTGGGCAGGTGGCAGGCGTCAAAAGGCCTCGGGAGGGTGGGTGGGGCGCTGCTTGTAAAGCCTGGGCGACAGATGCGCGGAAATGGAGACATAGGGCTCAGTGCACAGCCTGGCCTCACTGGGTGTACCGGCAATTTGATGCTTACGACCTAGCTAGGCGTGCAGCAGGTAAGCAATTCTGTACATTGTATTGGATTGAGAAACTGTGAAGCATAATTAATTTGGTTACAGAAGTCTAAAAGACAACCATTGAAACGATGTTAGTAATACATATCGTGCTTTGAAGTGTTGTCCTATTTCTTTGCATCGCCTAGTGAATCTAAAGATATCCACTTTTGTACCAGATATGCTGAGGCAGATGGCTGAGCTTCCCCGAATGGAGACCATGGTGCACACACCCAGTCAGCTATCATATTACATTGCAAGTAATATGCCTCTTCAAGATTCTACCCGACAAGAACTGCTTGAAGTTGATGGAACTGTTTATCGTCTGCGCCGAGAGATCGAATTGTTGGAGTCTATGGATCAGTTGCGTTGTAAATGCTGTATGGTATGTTTTCTTATTTCATAACATATCTCGTTTTATTAGGGAGCTTGATAGTGTAATGACATTTCTTATCCTCTGTCACTTTATCCAGAATGTATTCAGCACCTAGATTTCGTATGACAAATACGTTTTAATGTTCAGTTCTAGAGTTTTTGATGAACCAATCCCTCCCTATTGTTTCCAGGCCCCGATTGCTAGGCGAAGCGACATGCTGGTAATGTCAGCAGATGGTCCAATCAGTGCTTATGTGAATGCTCATGGCTTTGTGCATGAGACTCTTACTCTTGCAAGGGCTCGAGGGCTTATGCTCAATGGGCAACCTAACACTGCAAACAGCTGGTTTCCTGGGTGAGAACTCTCATCTTTAATTATACAATGTGTTATGTCTCTCTTCAATCCAGGTCTTCATGAAATGTTGTGCGCTGCCCAACCAGTTGCTGCTTGTTACTATGTGTTCATCTTCTTGCATTTGATGGACTAAGATCGGTTGATTCGCTCCGCAGATATGCATGGGTTCTAGCAGAGTGTGCTGAATGTACAGAGCATATGGGATGGCGCTTCACTGCTGTCGACAAGGAAAGCAGACCCAAGGCATTCTGGGGCATTCGAAGGTCGCAACTGGCTGAAAACAGTTCGTAATTAAAAAGTTAACTAACGGAAAGATTATGCAGACTCAAGATGTATCAAGGTTTCCTGGTTCACAAGCTTGTGAGGATTCCATTGAACAAGGGGTGAATCTGGCCAACCGTGCACTTGGAGAAGGCCTGTTGTGGCTATCGCTTGTTAATTATGGTGTACATATGGTGATGTATCAAAGTTCGATCCTCCTGAGGTTAGTGCCACAAGGTAGGCACAATCTGGTCTGCTTAAACAATTTTTCTTCCCGCATGGAATTGCTCTTGTACTGAACTGGTGAACCTGTTACAGTACCTCCATGGAATCTGGGCTGTGCTGCATTTGAGCTCCCTAAGTGCCACGGCGTGTTCTTCGGGACCTTTAGAAACTGCAAAACGTAACACATAATTTTTTGTCAGGAACAGAGCACCTTGGTGTTATCAAGTCCTGATGTATACTTAGTAATCGCTCTTAATCCTTTAACTCATTCATTGAGATGATCAGTATTGACGCTGCAGTGGTCATCCTTGTTTGCCTGTATTTGCCGTCACGTTCGCTGAGAAGCCTGAATGGTGGCTTTTGAAGATATTTAGGGCCACGGCCTCCTGTTGGAGTCAGTGCACTTTCTTGCTGTTTTACTGAAAACAGTTTGATACTCAACTGGTTGTCCCTTCCAGATATCATGAAAAGATACTATTTCTTGTGAAATATATATCTCTTTCTAATTTTATTTTTCATATTTCGAAAACTGGCTGCTTTCAAGACACCACAATGCACACGAAGTTTTTGCCTTTGTTAAATAGAGGTGTCTGGTTGAAGAATGTTGAAAATGTGGAATGAATTGTTATTGGAGTAAGACCTTGTCAAACTTTACACGCTTACCAAATTTATTCCTTGGTAAATTACTGTTTAAATAGGTTGATGGTTTGGTAGGGATTTAGTATCTAAACCGAAGAAAACGAAAATTATTCCCTCATTTACAAGAAGCATTAATGTAAGTACTGTTATTGCATAATTTCAGCAAACACGAGGCAATAACCACTCTTGTGAATCATGATGAATTGGTTACCAATTCAACCAGTCCAGTGTCCAGCTATCTATCACTCTTCTCTGACTTCATTAGAGCCACTAGATTATACCTGATTTTAAATTTAATATTTGAAATTTTCTGTGCATTTCCATGCATGTTCAGTAATTCAAAAGAATTGAACTCAACTGTTGGGTGCTTATTGATCAATGTGCTAACCACTACTCCTAAATTTTGGTGTATTTTGCTCCACATGTAAAAAATTATCTTAAATTTCTTTTATTCATATTTGTGTATGTATTTGTATATGTGTATACATACTTATATATATGAATTTATGCAAATCCTATATGTCATGCTTATTTTTAAATACTATACATATTTCAATGATTTAAATAATTAATAGAATGTGTCATTGCAGAACAAAAAGCATTAGCAAAGCCAATAGTTGCAAGGATTAATTAGAATAGGTTACAAGGATAGATTTGTTATAACATGCCATATTTAAATATATTCTATTATTAATCCTTATTGATGTGTTTTAAGCTACTCTAGAACATACTTAATTTTTATAGACTCTTCAATAGTTGTGTAGAATGTAATGCTTAGAAAGAACATTAAAATCTTTCTACATACCAAAGTATCCACCTTATATTTTATAATAACCTTGCATTATTATTATTCTTTTTTTAACAAAAAATTATATATTTTTAATTTTTTAAAGAATGCCTAGTAAATAAATTTAAATATGATTGAAGATAAAAATTTAATTAAATAACTTAGCTAAAAACTTTGAAATAAAATATGAGATTGTGTTTTAAAATATCTAAGTAAATAAAAAAGAAAAGAAAAGAAAAAAACTATTACAGAAGGAGAGAATTGCATGAAGATGTTATGGTTTCAACAAAGAAAAGATAAAAGAGAGGTGCAAACAGGAAAGATAATTCAAAGAAATTAGAACTATTGGATAGGTGCAAAATTTATGTAATATAATTAAAAGATTAAAAATAAATATTTTAATGTAAGGACCAAAAAGTGAGATTTGGATAAAAATATTAGAAATCAAAATCTATATTTATAAGTTTAAAAAATCTCAAAAATTAATTTTTAATAGAATTTATTATATAATTTATATCAAAATTTTATAATACATGTGTGTATATATATATATATATATATATATGTGTGTGTGTGTGTGTGTGTATATATATATATATATATATATATATATATATGTGTGTGTGTATATATATATATATATATATATATATATATGTGTATATATAAATATATAAATATATATATATGTGTATATATAAATATATAAATATAGTATTAATTACTTAAAATTAATAAATTTAAAATTATAAAAAGTAAATTACTGAAATACAAACCAATAGTTTTAAAATAAGTTTTCTACCAAAGTTATATATTTTTAATAGTAAATTATTATATAAGGTTTTTAAATTTTTTTTATTTATATTATTTTCACAATCTCCTTCTTAATTTCATATAAAATATTCTTTTTGCTAGCTTAAAAGTAATATTTGTAGTAATTTTAATATTTTAGTCATTTCATCAATATATTAGTTAAGTTTGGAATTATTCTCTTATAATTTATAATTTTATTTTTAAAAATTAAATTTCTATAAAATAAAAAAAAAAAAAAAAAAAAAAAAAAAATATATATATATATATATATATATATATATATATATTTTTGTCTTCTTCTATTAACCATTTAATTTATATTAAAGATATATTTACTCTTAAAAAAGAGGATGAGTGGCCAAAATATTTAAATCCTTTGTTTAGTTGAATTTTGAATTTTTTAGTTAGTTGGCTTTATATTCAAGAAAACCAACTCAAAGTATATAAGAAGAAAAGAGGAGGAGAAATATATTAAATTCTTGTATGACATAAACATTGGTGTTCCTTCAAAATTGTAGTAGATCTATTTTAAAGATGGATTCACAAATAATTGATAAGATATCAAAATTGCTATAAAATAATAATATTTTTATAAGAAGATTAAAATTCTTTATGTTTTTTTTTTTTTTTTTTTTTTTTCTAGTTGTTAGAATCAAGACATGAATTGATATATTTAAACTTATAGTAAATTAATGACTTTGTCCATTTCAAGGCATTTTTGTACTTTTTTTGAAATATATTATTTAAAATTTTTAAGACTAAAAATTATGAGTCTAATTATTAAACCTAAATGAGGATACATAATATAAAATCTCTCAAAGTAAAAATAAATATATTAATAATTAAATTTTATTGTTGAAAATATCATTAAACTAAATACATTCTTAAATTTTTTTAATAATTAGTTTTATACTTTATATTTGTTTTAAAAATATTATTATTTTTTCTTTATTTTTTGGCACAATTGAGATATTTGTATTACACATATTAGAAAGTAAAATAAAAACAAAATTGTCTAAGCTCTAATAATGTTTTGTCTATTATAGTTACAAAATCTTCTCTCATATATTCCTAGAAGGTCTTGAAAAATTTAAATCTAATCTCATTTGAATTAAGAACTTTGTTTCATGTCATATCTTTAATAACAAATAATTTAGAAGTTATCATAGATTGAAAATAGCCATAGTTAATTTTTTTTAATGACTTTGGTTGAAATATCTTCTAATAATGTATAAAAGATTACAATTTCTTCTTAAAAGTGGTTATTTTTTAAATAGAGTTTGGCATTAAATTCCATGTATGTATCTTCTAATTTTTGTTGTCCACTTATTTGAATAATATTGGTATTTTATTTTAAAACTTTCCTAATTTTGATAATGGCTTTTGTTTTTATTTTTGTTTTTATTTTTTTTTTCCAATAGCTTTTGTGAAATTGTACATTTTTTTGAATTACAATCCCATTTCTTTTGTACTTGGTCTTTAATTTCAAAGTAATTTTAAAATTTAAAATTTCTTATATGCATTAAATTCTTTAGTCTATTTTATTCTAATTGCATAGAAATTTCTACTAAAAGACAGTTTAAAAAGATTATATCTCTTCTAATATAATAAAAATTTGATTTTATGGAGATAAAATGATCTTTACTCATATAAAATCAATTTATCCTTATCAATATCTTCACTCCATCTATCTTTGTTCTAAGTATATTTGAAATGTCTCCTTGTTATAAAATAATCTTTGAGTTGCATTTTTGCTTTAAGCATATTCCATGAAATTTTTCATCTCTAGTTAGTTTACTTTTTTAATTTAAGGGTTTATTCTCATTATATTTTTTCATGTTCAAGTGTCTTCCTGTGATATATATTATATCATCTTAAAAATGATCAATCATATCTTCTTATAGTTGGTTATATTTTCTATACTTCTTTTAGACAAAGACCTTAAAAAATACAAAAAAGTCACCATATAATTCTTTAAATATAATCTATAAAAACTAGTTGTGTAATAAAGAGCTTATGTTATTGATCAAGTATTTTATTAATGGTAATATTATAATACAAACTCTTTTTGTTGTAGTATTTGGAGTTCTAACATATCTTGGTGCAGCCTCAAGAATACAAAAGTCAGCTTTAGGCCATAGAGATTGTCCTAAGTGTTGGACTTATTTGTTACAAAATTTATATTCTTTAATATATATGATATTATATTTGGATTGAAAGCTATAAATATAATTTTTTAATATAGGTATCTTAATAGAGTCATTTAATCCCTTTACATTGTATGAGATTAAATTTAAATGTATAAAAAAAATTTAAATGTTTGAAAACTTGTATATTATCTTATTTATCTTTCTTGGTGATCTTGAGAGTTCTCTCTTCATCTCCATGGTTCAAATTGTTTCTTTTACAAGTACATAGGGCTAATTTTGAAAGAACCACATTTCTTCTTTAGTTCTATTATATATATGCCTTTTTCTTTGATTGGCTATGGAAAAGAATTTATATCAGTAGAAAAGGGGAGATAAGAAAAGATTGAGATCTATTAATTTGATTGATTAATATTTTATAATACAAGAATCTCCATGCATTCTTAAGGCTTTAAGTTCATTGAGATTGAAATGTATGATATAATGTTGATTGAACAAACATTATTTTCTTGCATCTTTATTCTAAGTTCTTCTTTAATATTTTTTTATTAAGAATCTATGCCAAATTATTACTTGAAAGCCTTATATATGATTGGTTTTAATTAAAATGGATCCCTTTTTAATCCATCTTTGCATCTCATGGTGAATTTTTAAAAATTTGGCTGTCTATGTTGACAATCTATTTCTATTTAGTCACTATCTTATTATCCAAGACTTAATATGTAGGTTTCTTCTTATCCTTTTAGTCCACAACTAGAATTAATTTTATACTATTAAAAGCTTACTAGATATATCACTTTTCTCTTCTTAATACTAGAGTTGCTACTGCAATATTCATGGCTTGTTAAATGGATATTTTTTCACATAAAGATATTTCTATCTTATATTCCTAGAATTTTGAAAATTTCCACTTTTTCCTATTGTAACATTGATGCTTATTTCCCTCTATTCCACATTTGAGTTTCTTTTGACATAGAATTTTTTTCTCAATTCAAAGCATATTGTCTTTTTGAAGATATATTAGTATTTTAAAGATTGTAAATTATCCTCCTCTAAACTAATATTTCTTTCATCACAATATTGGAACTTTATTTCTCAAGTAACAAAGTGGATCATCTCTCTTTTTGAAATTCTTAAGGTATTTCAGAAATTATGGATTATCCTCTTTTAAACTAATATTATCTTTTTATAAATTTATTTCTTTTTTACTTAAAATGGTTGGAAGTCAAGATATTAATATGACCAAATCTTCTAAATTCAAGTTAGACACTATCATAAGGATTCTTATTACTTTATGTGCTAGGATTGCAGAGATTGAAGGAATTGTTGCAAAACTTCATAAAAACAAAATATCTAAAGTTCCACAACTTAGATTGCATCTGCCTCTAACTTCTATACTTGAGGATGCAATACTACCTATGTTGGATTAAAAAAATCTACTTATTCAATAATGTAAGGAGCCTCAAGTTAGTCTTTTAAAGAAATATAATGATACATAATTAAAAGTTTGAAGATTTGTCAACTAAATTAGATTGATAACGATTGTACGACATGATACTTATTTAACAAAAGAATCATGGATTGGATTAATTGGCACCTTATTTATGAAGCAAGTATTATTGTAGTTTGTTCTCTTGTTTGAAAAGAGATGACTAATTTTAAGCAACTTTGAAGCTTTTATGGAAGTATTTGTGAAAGTATTTAGAGAATATAACAAGGCTTATTGGATAATAGCCAAGATTTGAGTATTGCAATAAGAGGCATATTTTGCATCAATCAATGCATTCAATTTTAGACAACTAGCATATAATATCAATTGGAATAAAAAAGCCTTAATGAATCAATTCTATTAGAAACTAAGAGACAATAAGAAGGATTTGCTAATATTGCTTTCAAATCCATTATCACTCAATGAAGCCATCAACCAAGCAATAAAATATGATAATTGACTATTCCAACATCATCAAGATCAACGTTTATGAATTTCAATAAAATATTGTGTAATGTGATATACTGTATTGACAAGCAGTCTGATTTCACATTTAGAAATAAAAAATATGCAGCTTAATGTGATACATTTTAAATCTCTTAGTCCAAAAAAAAAGAAGCATTGGATGGAAGAAGGTCTATATTTATATTATGGCAAAAAATTCCACAAGGCTTGCAATTATTCAAAAAAATAAAATCAATGTATCACCAAAATTAAGAGTACAATTGTTTAGGAAAATGAAGATGTTCAGCTATAGTAGAGACCATGCAACTAGACAATTCAATATCACAAAATTATTTAAGGTCCTCTCTTTATGCTTAGTTTACTCATTGCTTTATAATTCCTTTGTGTTTTGGCCTTCAAAATCTTCAGAGGATTGCCTTATTGGATTTAGGAACATCTCCTTGTTTTTTAAATGAGGCATTTGCTTAGCTTCATAAAATTCTTTTAGTACAAAAATCCAAACCTATTCATATAGAAATAATAGATGGATGACCTTTATCCTCTAGTAATGTCATCCATGAAACAATGCCTATACAAGTGGTATTTGAAGATCATATCAGCCAAATTATATTCAATATTATTAGATTTTTTTAAAATCTTGTTATTCTTGGATTTTTTTGGTTAAAAAAGCATAATCCATCTATAGATTAAAAGTTAAAAAAAATAACATTTTTTATAAAAATTTCCATTAAAAAACTTCATAAAAAGTCATGAGTTGATAAACCTTTATTTGTTGGAGCAAGGGCCTTTATAAGATCAATTAAAGAAGATATATTATTTGTTATTTATGCAAATCCAATTAAAGTAGATGTAACTTCATCAAAAATTATTTCAAAGCAATATAAAAAAAATTTAAGATGTTTTTTTTAAAAAAATATTGATATATTATCAGAGCACCAATCATACAATTGTGCCATATATCTTTAAAAAAGAATATAACCACCTTTTGGCCCAATTTACAACCTTTTTTAAAACGAGTTTTTGACATTGAAGGATTATATTGATGAAAACATTATAAAAAACTTTATTAGATATTCAAAATTTCTAGCAAGTGTACTTATATTCTTTGTGAAGAAAAAAGATGGTTCTTTATATATGTGCATTGATTATTAGAGATTGAATAAGATAATAATAAAAAAAATTATCCACTATTGTTAATTTTAGGACTTTTAGAATAATTCGGCCAAGCCAAAATCAATACTAAAATAGATCTTTGTAGAGCATACAACTTGGTACAAATCAAAAAAAGAGACAAATAAAAGGCCATATTTTGGACAAGGTATGGTCATTTTGAATATAATGTCATGCTATTTGGATTAACAAACACACCCACTAATATTCAACATTTAATGAATGATATCTTTTGAAAGCATCTAAATAAGTTTGTAGTGATTTATCTTGATGATATCTTAATCTATTCAAAAAGTTTAGAGGAATATGAAGAGCATGTAAAGTTGGTATTATAAAAGCTACAAGATACAAGTTTGTATGCTAAGCTAAAAAAATATATATTTCATTAATCAAAGATGGAATTTTTGAGATACATTGTATCTATTTAGGATTTGATGATAGATCTTAAGAAGGTAGAGGTAGTTATACAATAGTCTATTCTAAAGACTATAAAAGGAATACAATATTTTTTTAGATTTGTTAATTTCTATTAAATCTTCATCAAAAATTACTCTCAAATTGTTATTTTTTTTACTCAATTGATATACAAAGACAAGTTGGAATGGAAGCCTCAAGTAGAGAAAGTATTCTAAGATGTCAAGGCAACATTCACTACATCTCCAATCTTAGTACATCTAGATTTTGCAAAGATATTCTATATAAAGACCAATGCTTCAGATTTTGTATTAAAAGTTATATTTTTTGCTATTATAGGTTTTTTTCAAGAATAGCATCATTTATTTAGAGAAGCAATACATCTTGTGATTGTATATACTAATCATAAGAACTTGAAATATTTTATATTAGCTCAAATTCTTAATCACTATCAAATTCAATAGAATATGTTATTTTCTTGATTTAACTTTATTATTATGTATTGACTTGAGAAGCAACAAGGATTGTCTGATGTTTTATCAAAGAGATCATATTTTCTACCAAAGGTAGGAAAGGTGGCATTTGATTAATAATATGCAATTTTGTTGAAGCCGGAGCAATTTTGCCTTTGTGCCACTATTACATTGGCATCTATTGATTTTAGTTTCTTCAATGAAGTGCATGCTATAATTACTAATGATGCTTTGGCCGTTAATATCAAAATTTATTTTAATAAAAATGCTTGAAAAAGACCTTCTATATTTTAAAAAATATTTGTATATCCTAGAAGGATTAATACGACTTAGTGTTTTTTAATCTTGCCATGACTTTTCAACTACAGGTCAATTTAGATTTAACAAGACTTTGGAACTTATTTCTTGAGGTTTTTGGTGGCCTCAAATGTGAAAGGCTATGAAGGACTTTGTGCTTTCTTGTGACATATGTTCAAGGTCCAAGAATCCTTAACATTGTCCTTATAGACTCTTATAGCTCTTATCCATTCCAAGACAATTATCATCTTTTATCTCAATGGATTTCATCACAGATCTATTGCTATCTAATTCATTAAATAATATCTTTATGGTCGTTGATTGACTCACAAAGATGGCTTATTTTATTCCTTCTAAGAAGATTATTTCTAATAAAAAAATGATAAGGCTTTTTTTTTACTATATATATATATATATTAATATCATAGCCTACTAGATGATATTGTATCTAATCAAAGATTTCAGTTCATATTTAAGTTTTAGAGATGCCACTTTGAAATATTGAAAGTCGATATTAAATTTTCTTTAGCTTTTTATTCTCAAACTAATAACCAAATAAAATAAGTTAATCAAATTTTGGAATAGTATTCATAATGCAATATCAACTATCAACAAGATGATTAGATCTCATATCTACTATTAGTAAAATTTATATATAATAATATTATTTATGCCTCAACTCACGAAATATTATTTTATTTCAACTATGTATATCACATAAAGCTTCATCTATAGAGTATGTTAAAAAACAACAATCCAATAGCTAAAGGATTTACAAAGCATCTATTGTAATACTAAATAATCTTAAAGATTTAATTGCAAGTACCTCAAGATGCTTACAAAGCATCTGCACATAAATTTTAGAGGTAAAATATGACTTCTTTAATGGAACATCGAGACCAAGTGGCCATATGATAAGTTGGACTATCAGAAGTTATGACCATTTTTTTATCTAGAAGCAAATTAATCCAATGGCATATGACTTGAAACTACCATCTTCTATGAAAATACATCCAATTTTTCATGTCTTTCTTTTAAAGCCTAATAGAAAGTCACATATTTCGGAAAGAGTACAACAATCACCACCTAATATCAAAATCAAAAATCATAAAGAATACAAGGTCAAAAAGATGCTTGATTCATGATAAAGATAGGATAAATTAAAATATCTTGTTTATTGGTGTAGCTATGATATCAATGAGCACATATGGAAATGAGCCAAAAATCTCACTAATACATCTCAAAAGATATAAGAATTTCATCAATTCTATTCCTACAAATCCAAGTGTGTTTGATAATAATTTCTTAGTGAAAATTGGATTTGATAAATATCTATAAGAAAGAAAGAGTCAAATCAAAGCCTTCATCAATATACAATCATCTATTCAAAGATAGAATAGAATTATAGAAGCAAGCCAATCACCATGTTAAATCTTTAAATATTGAAAAATTTAATAAAACAAGATTCAGAAGATCTACTTATTATGTAAACTTCAAACAAACCAATGCAGATTCTACAGCCTTCAATTGAGCAAAATAAGAACAATATATTTTAATACTAAATATGACCATGATTAGAGCCATTAGGAGCAATATTCAACCATGCAAGTCTCAATCTCAATGCTTGAGCTTTAGTGATATTGCTTAAATTTGAAAAGATGAAATCTCTTAGACCTAAGATCTTATTTAGAAAATGTTTTGAAGGCTGCAATTAAGATCAGATCCTTGGATGGAATGTTTCAACAATGAAAGTATTAGCTTAATACCACAAGCGATTTTTCCAAGGACCAATAGAATTTATTATCTAAAAACAAAGATCAAAATACGTAACTTCATTAGTGTAGCATATTTTTGACTTTCTATGTATGTAAGAAGATTTCCAAAGGTATGAACTCTTCTTGAAACTCATTGCTAGAAAAGAGGGTGATGTTAGGGACATGTATTTTAGAAGTTCACAAGACCTTTTAGAACATTCTAGAGGCTTCTTAATTAGTAGAAGTACCTTGAAAAGCTTTGTAATTAGAAGAAAGAGCTCAAGAAGCTTCCAAATCAATAGAAGAAGCTTAAGAAGCTTTCAAGTTGATAGAAGCTACTCGAGAAGCTTCCTAATTTGATAGAAGCCGCTCAAGAAGCTTCTTAAATAAGGATATATATTGGAATCAAGGCTAAAGATTTCTTTAGTCTTGATAATGCATCTCTTGGAGTTCTAGCTCGCCTTTCTTAATATTGTTCATATATTCATCTAAATAATTCAAGTCCTTATCAGTTTCTTCTTAAAATCTCTTTCTAATTCAAGTCTCTTGCTTTGTATTCTTGTATCTTTGATAGTTTATTTTATTATAAACTTGATGCTTGAAATTTTGTATGATATTTTCAAAGAACAGCCTCCATTTTTTTTGTTCATAGCAAATTGTAGATGGTATTGCGGAGGTTAATGTTTGTCTTAAAGATGCCAATAATTTTTATAATTAACAAAATTCTAAGTTTCTACTATTTGATCCTATGATCTGGATATATTCATTGTTTTAGGACGTGGTTACTTGGAAATCAATTCAATAGGATTTGAATATAGTCTTAGAATATTTGTTATTTTCTCTCAAATTATACAATATAACAATATTTGAAGATCCTTTGTTAACACATATTAAAGAAGAAGTTTTAATCACCACAACTAGTTAAGCTTCTGATTAATGAAGGAAAAATATGTCAATAGGTGTTAGATATTGCTTCCAATCTCTTTAATAATCAATTAATTTTTAGGCCTTGTATATGACCTTGACAACTAATAATTCTTATACCAAGTATATTTTTTTAATATCTTATATTATTATATTTTATCAATTAATTAATCAATGAATTATAAGCTCTTTTTTGATCTTGTAAAAAAATTATCTAGATGTTCTTTAATGCACTTGATTATTTATAGAATTTATTAAGTTTTGATATATAAGCTTACCAACCATCTATCACATATTAAAAAAGTGATTATAATAAGTGATTTCTAGCATCTTCTTGAATTGTGAAGAAATTTATTAAAGGCCACAACTTTGAGAAAGTTGTGAATAGTGTGCTGCTTTTCAACATAGTAGCCATCTTTATTGAAACTACACTTTGTTCCTTTATTATAAACCTCATATTATAGCATATCCCAAATATTTTCATGGAAAAATTTATCAATTTATCAATTAGGACATTAAGCCCAAGAAAGAATAAAGGCATTGAATATATGTTTGTTATAGAGTTACTCTAACCACACATTATTTCTAGGAAGATATTGAGTTATTCTGGATTAGTCAAATTTTAACATTTTGGATTATAAAAATAATAAATTTAGTTCTATGATATGATGATTCTATGTTAATTATGTTCTTTTTTTCATTTGGTATCTAAGATGGTTAAATGTAGTTGAAGCAAGTTTGAAAATTCTTGTTTATAGTTTCAACAATTTTTTGGCAATCTATGCAAAACCAGTTCAACTTCATGATTATCGTAACTATTGGTAGAACTAACCAAAGCTTTAGACCTTTGTTTCTTTGTAAATCAAGATACTCTTTTCTTTATACTTGTTGGTCATAATTACAATTTTATACAGTATTTGGTTTCTAGGTTGAACAATCGAATATAGTAATCACAAAAACTATGGCCTTTCTTTCACCAATTGATCTACCTTTTTTCAACAATAAAGAATAGCACAAAATCTCACCCTATCATTCCAAAAGACTATGTCAAAATATTGAATGGTTATTAAATACAAATGTAATATTATATTTGTAGTATATACTCTTACAAACAAGTCCAAATCAAATCTATTTCAAAACTTTCATGTTATTGTTGCAAGATCTATTATCTTTTGATTTCTTGGTTGTTACAATTAACTAGACTACTTGTGTTGGTTGAGCATTACAAGGTTATGGTTGCGAAGTTCTTCAAGCTCATCCCAAAATTTGATGACGAATTTGGGAATTGTCTTCTGCCTCATGTATTGTAGCTTTTGTTCCATGGGCCTCCTTTCATTACTTCTTTACTGCTACATAATTTCTCTTTAGTTGAAATCTCATAAATATGTAAAGCCTAGGAGAACCTCGAGTAACGACAAATTGGATGAACAGAGATGGATAAGTTGTAAGTTGTATATTATAGCTATGTATAAGTTATAATTGGCAACGATATATTAGGTATATGGCTATCTGGTACTACATAGCTATTTGGTGGTCTTGTATAAGCGGGAAATCCGATCCTAAAGGGGACCACGATCTTTGAGAATGAGTATCCTTCATCATTGTCATTTCTTTTGGTACAACTCTAAATCTGGCAGCATTGAAACAGTCCTTTTGGTAATGAAGAGTGTACAAATGATTCAAATTTGAAATACTTCACTTGACCTTGATTTATCATTTCCAATAATTTATATATCATAGCATAATTCTGTGATTTTCAGCCTCACTGAGCTGGTAAGAGTTCCGGTTTTTTTGTATCGACTGTGAGTGAAGTGTTTTTGTGGGGTGCTGAGTTAAGTGAATGTATATTTTCCCGTATTGTAGATCAGGGCACAGATTTGTTGTCCACCTTGATTGGCATTGCTTCGGAGAATGCTAACAAACGTATGCTTCGGAGAACTCTCGCGTCCAATGCATTAACTGTTGGAGCAGTTAACTGTTAGTAGCTGCAGTGACATAAAGTTTACGTATATATTGACGTCATATTCAGCATAGTTTACGTGGTTTTCACTACTGCGTTGGTTGACGAAGCAATTCCCTTGATAATGATCAGAATTGCAGAGTTTTCAGACTTCATACCTCTGGAGCTATTTTCTCAAAAGTTGCATGAAATTTGAGAAGATGGAGCACTATAGGCGCCTTCAGCCAACAATGCCGGATGCGGCTCTACATAGGATTCTTGCAAATAAGATCTTCTCATTCCCACATGATAAGTCATCCTTATCTGCTTCAACAACTTGATGCCAGAATCACAGTATCCCTCCCATCAGGTTCAACAGCTTTCGAAGTCCATGTGTAAGTCCATGTTAGTCATCCCACGGAGATATTTTAATCTCTCCAAGCAAGTTTCTGCATTTGGTCTTCTGGAGGCGTCAGTCTGCAAGCAATCCCTTTGCAACTCTCGCACACCCGCTGACAAACCTTTTATTTCGCTACTCCTGATCAAATGCCCAATGCCCCATATGTCTACACTCGAGTCATGACGACCTCTGCTCATCTCAGGAGCGTGAGCTTCGACACACAGTCCGTGAGCGTGGCCACAGGGAGTAGCAGTAGTCTCATCAAAATCAATTAAAACCCAGTTGGTATCTGAAGTGTTTCTGAGAACATTCCGCCAAGTTATATCTCGATGCATTAGATTTTTTCCATGCAACCAGACCAGTGCTTCTGCAACATTGATCAATGCTTTCAAAAGTTCATCTTCAGGTCTCGCCCGGCTTTTCACAAGACACCGGGGTATCATTCGGAATCTACGATAGGCTGCATTAATTTTCTGCACCTGCTCTGCATTAGGGCAATCCTTGATGCTCTCATATATTTGGTGCACCTTGTCAAAGGTACTCATATCTTTGTAGATCTTGTCAACGCCAGTCCCCACGAAAACAGTTTTTCTGTCAGTGCGATAATCGTAAAAGTCGGACTCAACTCCCAGCACGATTCCAGCTTCAGACAGGCGCATTAGCAGTTTGCTGATGTTGAAGCCTATCAACGATGCCAGCAACCTGTCCTCTAGAACAGATAGATTGACAGTAATCAAATCCACCACCTTAGTCTTACATCGCTTAGCATCATGCACTAGTGCACAATAAGTAACGATCGCTGCGTTGGCATAATAACACAGGAGATAGGGCAGGTTTCCATACGTCCAGATCAGCTTCCTGACCAATTCTTGTTTGGGATCACCTCCAGTATCTGGCCCCTTCTCCTCGCCACGCCAAAGTGCAAGTCTGGAAACCATCCCAAGTTTGTCTGGGCGCTTGTTCTCGGATGAACTAAACTTTGAGGTGCCTCTATCAAAGACAAGTGTTTCCAAAGAGAACATGGATATTGGCTCAGTTACAAGACAATCCCAATAAGCATGATAAGAACTTTCTGTAGAGCCTGTAGCTGGAGGCCTTAACACAATCCCAAGGTGGTCATCCAAATTCCAGCAAACGCCTCGTGCAGGGTCATGACAAATAAAGTCGTCTGCTTTACTCAGATAGCTCTTCCACTGAAAGTAGCGTCGGTGAGAAACCGGAAATGCCATACGTGGCGGATGCAGCAAGTAACCTTTCAGTTCAGTGACCTCCGGAATCCTGGCGTCCACTCTTGCTTCTACTAATAACCTCCGAAAAGGGTCCAGTGCATCCTGTTGAGCAGCTGCTTACACCACAAAATAAGCAAGCATACACAGAGATGCGAGCCTAAATAAGCACATAAATTAGCAGGCCAGACTACCTATGGTTTCGGAAACCTGTGTAGCCATTGTGAAAGAGTAGTGTCCCCTCCAGAAACGAAAAACCACCAAGGTATAGAGTTCCACACTGACCACCTCAGCGAATACAGTAAGACCAAGAACAACATTGCTTAAAGAGATTCAATAGAATCACAAGATTAAGAAACCTTGAAAACGACAGACCTCTATCAGTCGTGAAATAGAGCATCGAACAAGCTATCACAAGAAAACCTAATTGTTCTGCTAAAAAAAGACATACCAGGAGCACGAGCTTGTAAGAATGCATGCTTCAGGGCTGAAGGTATTGATTAAGCTACCAAGATAAGAAGGAGAATCATACCGGTAGGAGGTGCTACCCCTATGCCAACCCTAACGCCATAACAATGAACGAAACCCTGGCCAAAAATATGAACCGGACGAGATACTAACAGGAACCCTAGCCAAAGGGAAGAAGTGGATATAATCAAGTGGACAATGCATTAAGTGTTAGGACAAGTGATTTCACCTGAAATATCAGCCTTGAGCAGCAGCAGTTCCTTTTCCCGCAGTTGCTCCTCCTTTTTCCACAGTTGCTCCTCCTCTTTCCGCCAGTAAGCGACATCGGCCTCTGTGGCAGCCTTCGTCAGTTGTGCTTCCACATCATCAATCTGTTGCTCTACTTTCCTGATCTCTTGCTTCACCTCTTCAATTTCGGTATACATTGTCTTAAAATGCGCTACCCCTTTCAGCACGCCTATGCTACCTACGTGACCACCTCCTGTAACATGCAACCTCAGCAGCAATTCATCAGAACGCTGTCACACGTAAGCTCGAGCAGTGCTCGAAATGCATACAAAACTCCGCTCAGCCCGGCAGAGACAACAAGCAGAAAGAGTAAAATCAGCTGCCAAACCACAATCAAAGCTCACGGCGCGCACGACAGCCACTTCTAAGCCCTCCCGAATCATGCCTCAACAAATACTCCAACAACATAAATAATCACCCTGACATTCACCATAAGTCTCGAAATACACCGCAGAAACACGAAACATGGACGGGCTGCAGACCCCGGCCAAGAAATTAACGTCACCTGGAAAAGCAAACCGGCGCTGAAATTGCAAGAGGAAAAGACACTGGACAAAATGGACTTCCGTTCATCGCCCATCACAAAAACCGGGTACAAGTACAACCAAACGCTGGGTCAGAACATTAATCCAGTAAACCCTAACCTCGATGCCACCCCACCACCCCCGGGCGCAGTGACGCAGTGCAAACTCCGGACGCCGAGTCAGACGACGTCCTGGCAGTTGCAAGTGCGGTACAGTCTGACGATAAGTTACAACTCAAATGAGTCGGATACTTACCAGAGAGATGAAGCACCTTGAGTATGGACGAAATCTCAGGTACTACAAAACCGCAACCAAGCCCGCACGAACTCCTCACCAAACACAGCACCGACGACGACCAAAAACCCCAGAAACCGCAACTCCCAAATTCCAACCACCTCCAACAAATCCGCAAATGCTAACGCCTCAAACTCCCAACCCGCCAAGCCCCTGCTCTTCCAAGCCGCCCTGTTCCACACCATTCATTCACCTCGAGGTGAGGAGGTTGTCAAGAGGGACTCCTCAAGAAATCACTTCCATAAAATGATTACGCTAAGAACAAACTCAAACTCCATTCTACCTTCACAAAATCCAACTGACACACAAAGACACATCCGTCGTGCACGCATCGAGCACAAACACAAGCACGGAAGGTTATCTTTCACGACCAAAAACTTAAAAGAAAAACGCAAAAGATGAGCCGAAAATCTTTTACAGACCTTGACAAAACTTGATTCAGGCGCATGCGCTCTCGCGGCACATCAGAACACAAAGAAAACAGAGACAACACAAACCAACACAACATTCCAAAGCCAACCCCAAACCTCGATGCCAACCCACCACCAGCACCAAACCCTAAACCCACCGTGAATCATTGACGGCCCTAATCGCTAAACCTCCTCTCCTCTCCGCGACCCCGAATAGGACAGCAGCCTACCGAATAGGACAAAAGCCTACCTTGCCGTTCACAACCTGTCCTCCACACAACGATCCACGTCAAGGATGCCGCATCCCCATTACATCGCAGTGTCCACAGTGCGAGAGTGTTCCGAAGGCAACACAAGATGCTTCAACTTCCGCAATTCACCCTCAAACCCCTGGAGGGCGATGCAAACCACATAAAGTACGAAGGGCGATGCAACCCATATAAAGTATGAAGGGCGATGCAACCCAGATAAAGTATGAAGGGCGATGCAACCCAGATAAAGTATGAAGGGCGATGCAACCCAGATAAAGTATGAAGGGCGATGCAACCCAGATAAAGTATGAAGGGCGATGCAACCCAGATAAAGTATGAAGGGCGATGCAACCCATATAAACCCCTGAAATTTGTGCATCGGTCCACTTCGCTTCGAAACTTGTGCAACAAACTGACTACCAGGAACATGATCAAGAGAAACAGACAGACAAAGCCAAAACCTTTACACATGCTGAAACCGAAACGAGAACACAAACAAAATCGAGCCCGCGCACAGTAGAGAGGCACACAGTCGCAGGAAAGCAAGCGCCCGATCACAATATAAAAGCGCGGTGAGTTCGTGATGACCACCACTACCCTGAAGAAACTCTAGCGCTTGGGAGGGACCAACCACGATGGAGGTCTCGACTTAGATGGCAGAGCCAACAAGGGCGTACCCTTCCTGTATTGCATAACACACAATACTGTACTTCCACCTCTCACGAACCCCAAACCCCGTCCCTAACTGCTCAAAACCCTAAACAGCACCGAATGAATAAAATCAGTGACCCTTAAAGGGCCCTTGGGCACCATATATACGTCATCTTATTTCACTCTTACTATAAAAATTATGTATTGAAATATAGTAAGACATATATGGTTGGATTGATAATTCAATAATTAGCATTTTTCATTTGGATGTCATTCTAATATCCCATCCTTAACATGCTCAAATATAGCCTTATACTATTAGAATACATGATCAAAATGGGGCTTCTAAGGCATGTATTAGGTGCATCAATAATCCAAATTGGCAATGCCATGTGTCATTATATGCAATTCAATCTAAATACAAACTTTTGTCACTATCATATATTTCAATTCATACACCTCTTATATCAAATATACAAAAAATAATATTTTGTGGTCATAGTGGCTATTCTAATCGTTTAGCTTTTAAAAGTCTCAGAAGTCGAATTTGGATCACAACATGGTGTTTTAGCATATTTGACATAGAAAGTACTTGAATTGAGATATATTATTATAATAAAAATTTGTATTTAAGTTGAGTTGGATTCAATGACATATGGTATGCTTGATTTGGATCATCAATACACATCCTATATGCTTGAGAAGCCACATCTTGGTCATATATTATATGTGTATGATATTATATTTGAATATGATAAGGTTCAAATTTTGAAATCACACCCAAAATGAAAGATGTTTATTGTCAAATTATCAATCTAATGATGCATGTATTGTCATATTATAATACATAAATCATATTTTAGAAATCAAATATGATAATATATATATGATCTCTATGGATCTTTAAGGATTAAGGATTAAGGGTTAAAAGCAAGACAAAAATTATACATAGGAACTTAAGAAATATGATTCACTTGGAACTACACAAATGCACTAGGACAACAAATGTGAATAAAGAAGGAATTTGACACTAAAACCATGTAGAAGGCAAAGAAGAACGATAATCCCAAAAGGTGCATATTAAGCAAGGCCAAGTCAAGTATGAAGCTACTTGGGATCCATATATATTGGGGGCAAGTTAATTCCTAAGTATATATATTAAAATAGAAAATTAACTTTAAAATTTAATATCTAATAATATAAAGTTCTTCAATATATTTTTATCTTCTCATATTATAAAAGAAACTTTCTTCTTTTTATTAGTTATAAACTAGATTAGATGGTAAAAGAGCATGAAAGAATCTATAAATTTTTTCACTTAGTGAAAATTCATATATTAGATATTTGATACAAGATATAGAAAATTGATATGTATTTAGTTTTGAAACCTTATACTAATTATTTAATTTATTAGATTTAATCACTCTAATTGATAAATCACTCTAATTGATGAGTTTGATTAGTATTTATTTAATATTTACATCCAATCAAAGAACAAAGCTCCAGTCATAAATAACCTATGAGGTTGGATTCAATATTCAATTTTCATTCACATGACATTACAAATGAATAAAACAAACTCATATATATATATATATATATATATAAAAGATTTTTTACAAAAAAAATAAAAATAAAGATCTTGGTTTAATTCATCTAAAATAGAAGGTCCTAGAGTCTTATAATCTATAATAGCTTTCTAGGCATTTGGATGGCTTTTATGGATAATTTTTAATTTACTAAGTTTTTTTCTATTTGTGACTATCTGAAAATTTGAATGAATATGGTCATATTACTAAAACATGTAAAAAAAAGGGACAAAATTTTTAAAACTTTATAACAATGTTTTTATTAAATGTTGAAAACATCTAATTCCAAGGTCATAATTACATTGACTTACAAGTATGTGGATTAACTCTTTATAAGTGGTATTGATATTTAGTCTTATTTTATCTTAGAAACTCTAATCACCAATACCTAGTAATAAAATTTTATAGTACTTACTTTATTTTGTACTTTCAACAACCATATAAAGGTCCATTTTTACTTACAAGTTAAAAACTAAAAGAAAGATCCCTTACTTTTGAGGCTTTCAAAAGTTTTTGTTCATTTTCATATAGCCCGACCATTGAAATTTAAATCCGCCTTATTCTGTTGGAGGTAGAAGTATGTATCTGCACAAAAATGTATTATTTATTCACATTAGTAGTGGCAGAATTGAGAAGGTGTGTACTTTAATGTTATACAAATGTATATTTTATATTTAAAGTAGGTAGTATATATTGGCAATCATGCTTGCAAGTACCATAGGTAGTTACATTGCCTTCTACTTGTATGCAATTGATAATGTAAACAATATTCAAAATAACGCATAATTCATTAGTAGTACTATATATTAGATGTACTAATTGACTATTGATAGAATTTATGAACGAGTAAGATGAAGTTGTGAATCAAATTGGTGAATTGAGCTCATGGCAATAGTATGATATTTATATATTTTATGTAAATATTACAAGTGACTATTGTTAACTTGCAATTGTCAAGATTGATTACTCTTTATGTGATGATCTCATCCAACTTATAGAGCCATTTATTAAAAAAATAAAATTTAATGGTACCTCAAGTACTTCATTACTTATTTGAATTCTTCTACCACTATTTTTTTTTTTTTTTTTTTTTTTTTTTTTTTTCAAATGGATTTGATAGTACTAAACACTTGCAATTTGATCAATAATCACCATCATAAATTAAAGTACTGACTTTGTCATTAAACCTCATACCAAGCTTCATATATTCTTTTAAATCTTATCAACAACAACTAATATGAATTCATTTATTTGTAATAGAATCCACTGCTACAACTTCCACTTTTCAACTTATAAGTAAGAATAGACCAATGTTAGGTAGGTAAAGGTACTAAATTTTAAAATCTATTACACCTATTCATTTTGGTATTACCCTTATCTACTAGTTTGGATACAAGTATTTGGAAATGAATCTCTCTTGTAGATTATGAAAGACTTGCTTGAGATACTTGTTCAATATTAGAATGGATCTAAGGCAATATAAATAATTAAGGCTGATTTCTACAATTATTTTAGAATAAAATCAATATAATCAATCAAATACTCTAAATAGATTCATTAGTGTAGTATGAGCAATAATGTAATCAATAATAAATAGTGTGGCAAAAAGTCAAAAATATATATTTTTTTGAAATAAAATATTAATCTTTCAAACATGTATTTTTATTACAATTTCTTCATTTTAAAATAAATATTTATAAACATTAAAAATATTAAATATTTTTTAATAAATATTGATATTTTAAAATAAATTAATAAATATTTATTTATTTATTTTTAAATTTTTTATTTAATAATTAATCAAATATTATTAATAATAAAGTTTGATTAATAAATAACATAAAAAATAATAATGTTTTTTTCTTTATTTAAATATTTTTAAATTATAATTAAATAATAATAATTTTTAATATCAATTAAGAAATATATTTGGTCTTTACTATGTTCTATACAATCAATGATGAATTGAAAAGAAAGAGGTATATATAATATTATAGAGCTCATAAAATTAAAATAATAAAATTATAATTTCTTATAAAAAATAAATAATTATCATATTTGCTTCTCCAAGCTATTCCTTATTGAAGGATACGATCAAGTGTGAATTTAATTATCCTTATAGTTTTAAAATAATATTGTGATGATGTAGGCTAGATTTGATTAAAACTAATATATTCTTTTGTTTTATTTATTTCTTAAAATTTGAATTAGACTAATTTTAGTTTATATATTAGATCATTGAAGATATATTGTAATAGATGAAGTAGGTGAGAGTTATAGATTAAATAGAATACATAAGAGTTAGGTAGAATATGAGAGACCTAAGTACAATAGGTAAAAACTAGGTAGAATAGATCAGAATTAGATGGAGTAGATAAATGTTAGACAGAGTAAGTAAGAATTAAGTGGTGTAAAAGGATAATATAAGATGCTGTACAAAGATAAAGAATAGTTGAGTAAAGAAAGATAATGCAAGGTTGTAAGTGAAAACAAGGATTTAAGATATTTATAATTTAGAATTTAGGATTTTAGGAATTTAGAATTTAGGATTTTAGGAATTTAGAATTTAAGATTTTAGGGATTTAGGATTTAAGATTTAAGATTTTTGCGACCATACAAAGTATGAAGGACAATACATATA
The DNA here is from genome assembly GCA_036785485.1 of Physcomitrellopsis africana. Taxonomy (NCBI): domain Eukaryota; kingdom Viridiplantae; phylum Streptophyta; class Bryopsida; order Funariales; family Funariaceae; genus Physcomitrellopsis; species Physcomitrellopsis africana. The sequence goes on from JAWRVF010001288.1 coordinate 60,080, forward strand.
ATGATCCACATCAAAGGTGCCACATCTCAATTATATTGCAGTGTCTGTAGTGCAAAAGAAAATATTTCAAAGACAATACAAGATGCTTCAACTTTTACAATTTATTCTCAAACTCTTAGAAGGCAATGCAAACTATATAAGCTATGAAAGGTGTCAAAGATACAAGAATATAGAAGAAGAGATTTGAAACCAAGACAAGGTTTCTAGAAGAAACCAATAAGAACTCAAATTAAATAGATGAATACACGAATAATATTAAGAAACGTGAGTTAGAATTCCAAGAGATGTGTTTTTGAGACTAAAGAATTCTTCAGCCTTGATTCCTTTATATTTTCATGTCTAGGATGCTTTCTGATCAGCTACCATCAAACTAAGAAGCTTTTTAAACAGCTTCCACCAACTGGGAAGCTTCTTGAGCTCCTTCCACTAACTGGAAAGCTTCTTGAGCTCCTTCTAATAACTAGGAAACTTCTCAATTGACTTTCACCAATTAGGAAGCTTCTCAACCAACTTTCACTAATTCGAAAAGCTTCTAAAATGTTTTAGAAGATTCTGTGAACCTCTAAAGTATATGTCTCTAGTGACAAGTCCCAAGAGAAGTTCAAACTTATTATATATGTAAAAAATCAAGAATATATTGTATTATGAAAGTTATATATTCTATTCTTCATTCTTGATCAATAGATTCTATTGGTCCTCAAAAAAACTGCCTATGGCTTTGAGCTAATACTTTCATTGTTGAAACATCCTATCCAAGGATCTGATCTTCATTGCGGCCATCAAAATATCTTCCAAATAAGATCTCACGACTAAAAAGATTCATCTTTCTAAACTCAAGCAATATCACTAAAACTTGAGCATTGGAATCAAAACTTGCATGATTGGGTCTTATTCCTAATGGCTCCAACCAATGTCATACTTGGCGCTAAAATGTATTGTCCTCAGTTTAATCAATTAAAGATTGTAAAAATTGCACTAGTTTGTTTGAAGCTTATATGGCAAGCAAATCTTCTAAGTCTTGTTTTCTTAATGCTTGAAGGTTTGACATGGTGATTAACTTCTACTACTATATTCTATCTTAGAATAAATGATTATATTGAGTTGAAGGCTTTAGTTTCACTCTCCTTCTCTTTATGAATATTCCTTAAATCTAATCTTTACTAAAAAATTATTATCAAATACATTTAGATTTGTAGAGATAGAGTCAATGAAATTCCTGTATCTTTTGAGGCGCATTGGTGTGATTTGCAACCAATTCCTATGTACGCTCATTAATGTCATAGCCCCACTAATGAATAAGATATTCCAATTTGTCCCATCTTTGTCGTGAATCAAATACCTTTTTAACCTTATATTCTTCATAGTCTTCAATTTTGATAGTAGGTGGCAATTTTGTATGCTTTCTAAAATATATGACTCCTTATAAGGTTCTAAAAGAGAAATATGAAAAATTGAAAGTACCTTCATAGTAGATGGTAATTCTAAGCGATATGCCACTAGATTGATTTACTTTTGGATAGAAAATGGTCCCAACCTTTGATAGCCTAACTTATTGCATGGCCGCTCAGTCTTGATATTTTGTCGAAGAAGCTATACTTTATGTCGAATATGAAAAGCAGACAATTGATTTTTAAATTTATTTACAGATGTCTTATAAGCATCTTGAGGTGCTTGTAATTGAAGCTTCAAGGTTGTTTGGAGTTGTAATAGCTGCTTTGCAAATCCTTCAACTGTTGAATTGTTATTCTTTGGCGTATTCCACAGATCAAATTTTGGATAATATCCATAGTTAGAATAAAATGGTGTTTGTTGAGTTGAAGCATGAATTATATTATTATATACAAATTTCATTAATAATAGATACAAGATCCAATCATCTTGTTGATAGCTAATGCTGCATCATAAATACTGCTCCAGCACTTGATTAATTCGTTCTGTTTGGCTATTAGTTTGAGGATGGAAAGCCAAAGAAAGTTTAATATCCACCTTTAATATTTCAAAAAGACATTTCCAAAACTTAGATATAAATTGGGATCTTCAATCACATACGATATCATGTGATAGGCCATGATATTGATATATATTGTCGAGAAAGAGTCTTGCCGTTTCTTCACTAGATGTAGTTTTTTTGCAAGGGATGAAATAAGCCATCTTTGTGAGTTGATCAATTAATACAAAGATGTTGTCTAATGAATTGAATGGTAGTAGATCTATAATAAAATCCATCAAGACAAAGGACTATGATTGTCTTAGAACAAGCAAAGATTGTAAAAGTCCATAAGGGCAATGTCGAGGATTTTTGGACCTTGAACAAATGTCACAAGAGAGCACAAAGTCCTTCACTGACTTCTACAACTGAGGCCATCAAAAATCTCAAGAAATAAGTTTCAAGGTCTTATTAAATCCAAAATGACTTGCAATGGGAAAGTCATGGCAAGATTGAAGAATGTGCAATTGTGTTGGTCCTTTTGGGATATACAAATGTTCTTCAAAGTATAGAAGGTCTTCCTCAAATTTAAACTTATCAATATTTTTTTTCAAGCGATGCTTGATATCAAAGGCCAAAGCATCATTAGTCGTTACAATACGCACTTCACTGAGGAAGCTAGAATTAATAGGCACTGATGTAATAGTGGCACAAAGGTAGAATTGCTTTGATTTCAAAAAAGTTATATTTTATTAATCAAACGCTGCTTCCTCTATCCTTGGTATAAGATATGATCTCTTCAATAGAGCATCAGACAATCTTTGTTACTTTCCAAGGTGATAAGTGATAACAAAGTTGAATTGTGATAGTGACATATTCCATCGAGGTTAGCAACAATTAAGAACTTGAGCTGACATAAAATATTTTAAGTTCTTGTGATCTATGTATACAATCATAGGATACATTGTTCTTTTAAAAAAATGATGCCATTCTTGAAAAGAATCCAGAATAATAAGAAGCTCCTTATTGTGGATTTCATAATTAATTTTGGCAGCAAAGAAATTTCAAGAATAAAATGCAACAGGATGAAGTTTGTTGTCTATACCTATTTGTGAAAGTACGGCCCCTAGTGCAAAATCTAAAGCATTAGTCTCCAAGTAGAATGCCTTTGTAAAGTCTAGATGTATTAATATTGGGGTTGTAATAAATGTAGTCTTAAGGTCTTGGAATGTCTTTTCTGCTTGAGGCCCCCATTCTAACTTGTCCTTACATGTCAATCGAGTAAGAAGAGTGACAACTTGAAAGTAATTTTTGATGAAGATCCGATAGAAGTTAATAAATTCAAGAAAACATTGTACATCTCTCACAGTCTTTGGAATGGCCCATTGCATAACTGCTTCTACCTTCTTGGGATCCATTATTAAATCCTTAGTAGATATGATGTATTCCAAAAATTCCATCTTAGGTTGGTAGAATATACATTTCTTTAGTTTGGCATACAAACCTGCATCTTGGAGCATTATAATACCAACTTAACATGCTCCTTGTGTTCTTCCAAATTTTTCAAGTAGATCAAGATGTCATCGAGATAGATCACCACAAACTTGTCCAAATACTCTTGAAAGATGTCATTCATTAAATATTAAAAGATAGCAGATGCATTTATTAGTCCAAAAGACATGACATTATTTTCAAAATGTTCATACTTTGTCCAAAATGCGGTCTTCTATTCATCTCCCTCCTTGATCCATACCAGGTTATAAACTCCACAAAGATCTATCCTAGTATAGATGTGGGCTTGGCCGAATTGTTCCAAGAGTCCTGAGATTAACGGTAGTAGATAACAATTCTTTATTGTTATTTTATTCAATCCTCGATAATCAATGCACATACGTAAGGAACCATCTTTTTTCTTCACAAAAAGTATAAATGCACCTGCTGGAGACTTTGAATGCCTGATAAAGTTCTTTACAAGATTTTTATCAATATAATCTTTTAATATTGAAAATTCATTTTAAAAAAGATTATAGATTGGACCAAAAGATGGTTGTGTTCCTTCTTGAAGATCTATAGCACAATCATATAGTTGATGCTCCGGCAATATATCAATATTCTTCTTCTGAAAAATATCTTGAAATTTGTTATATTGCTCTACAATACTTATTGATGAAGTTATATTTTCTTTGATTGGAGTTGCATAAATAATAAATGGTGTATCTTCTTTGGTTAATCTAATGAAAGTCCTTGCTCTAACAAATAAATTTTTTTTAATTTGTGGTTTTTCACAAATGTTTGAAAGGATTTTTATTGGAAATATTATTCTTTGCAACTTCCAATCTGCAGATGAATTATACTTTTTCAACCAAGACAGCCTAAGAATAACAGGATTTGAAGGACTCCTAATAATGTTGAACACAATGTGACTTTTATGATCTTTGAATGATACTTCTACAAGCGTAGTTTTATGGGTGATACTATTAGAGGATAAAGATCATCCATCTATAACCTTTACATGAATACATTTGGATTTTTGTAGTAGAAGAATTTTGTAAAGCTTAGTGAATGTCTCATCTACAAAACAAGTAGACATCCTTCAATCTATCGAAGTGGTTGTCTAAAGCTTTTGAGGGCCAAAACATAATGGAATTCTAAAAGAACAAGCAGGTTGAGCAAAAAGAGAGGAACTTGAATAATTTTGTAATGTCGGATTGTCCAGCCGCTCCGTCCCTACTGTGGCTGAACATTATCATTTTCCTGAATAATTGCACTTTTGGATTTGATAATATGTCAATTTTGTTTCTTTAGGCAATTGCCAACCTTGTGGTCTTCCTCACCATAACACAAGCACAGACCTTCTTTCATCTAATGCTTCTTTTTTTGTGGACTAAGAAGTTTAAATTGTATTGTATTAAGTTGCATATTTTCTATTTCTGAGTGTGAATTCAAAATACTTGTTGATGTAATAGAGATATATCGAATTGCATGTTGTCTTATTGAAGCCAATGAACGTTGATCTTGTCGACGTTGAAATAATCAGTTATCATATTTTATGACTTAGCTAATGGCTTCATTGAGCAATTATGGATCAGGAAGCAACAATAATAAATCCTTCACATCATCTCTTGGTCTCCAATAAAATTGACTCATTAAGGCTTTTTTGTTCCAATTGATGTTGCATGCTAATTGTCTAAAATCAGATGCATAGACTGATGCAAAGCATGTCCTTTGATGTAATACTCGAATTTTAATTGTTGTCTATTGAGCCTTGTCATGTTCTCCAAATGCTTCTATAAAAACTTCAAAGTTGTTCAAAATTGGTGATTTTTTTTCAAACAAAGGATCTAACCATGGTAGTACTTGTCTTGTAAGCAAGGTGCTAACCAATCCAACTCATGATTCTTCTGTCAGATAAGTATTAGGTTGTAGAACTGTTATCAATCGAATTTGATTGACAAATCCTTAAAACTTTGAATGCGTACGATTATATTTTTTTAAAAGATTAACTTAAGATTCCTTATATTGTTGAATAGGTGGATTTTTTTGGCGTAGCATAGTTAGTACTATATCCTCAAGCAAAAACATTAGAGGTAGATGTAGTCTAGATTGTGATATTCCGATTGTTACATCGTTGCAAAATTTTGCAACAATCTCTTCAATCTCCGCAGTCCTAGTAAATAAAGTAGTACGAGCACTTATAATGGCATCTAACTTGGACTCAGAAGATTTAGTCATACTAATGTCTTGACCTCCAACCATTCTAAGAGAAAGAAAAAATGAATCTTTAAAAAAACAATATCAATTTAGAGGAGGATAATCTGCAATCTCTAAAATGCTTTAAGACCTTCAAAGAGAAGGGTAATCCACTTTCTTACAAGAGAGACAAAGCTCTAATATGGCAATGAAGAAAATATCAATTTAGAAGAAGGTAATCTACAACCTCTAAAATATTGGTATATCTTCAAGTAGAGGAGTAATCCACTCTCTAACAAGAACGATTCAACTCTGATATTGAAGATAAAGTCAATCTTGATAAACTATCAGAATCACAAGAATACAGAATAAAAGATTTGAAATTAAGACAAGGTTTCCAGAAGAAACCAAGAAGAAGTCAAATTAAATAGATGAGTATTTAAATAACACCAAGAAAGGTAAGTTAGAACTCCAAGAGATGCATTGTCGATGAAGTCATATCTTTTAGTATTTAATAAATGAAGTCATATCTTTTAGTATTTAATAAGTCATGTCTAGGATGCTTCCTGAGCGGCTACCATCAAACTAAAAAGCTTCTCAAGCAATTTCTACCAATTAGGAAGCTTCTTGAGCTCCTTCTATTAACTAAGAAGCTTCTTGAGCTCCTTCTACTAACTAAAAAACTTTTCAATCAACTTTCACCTACTAAGAAGCTTCTCAACTGACTTTCACTAACTCAAAAAATTTCTAGAATATTCTAGAAGGTTTTGTGAACCTCCAAAGTGTATGTCTCTAATAAAAGGTGATGCAAATCATATAAAGTATGAAGAGTAATGCAATCCATATAAAGTATGAAGTACAATATAATCCATATAAAATATGAAGGGCAATGCATACAATAATCTATGTCAAGGATATTACATCTCAATTACATTATAATATCCGTAGTACAAAAGAGAGTGTTCCAAAGATAATTCAAGATGCTTCAATTTCCATAATTCATCCCTAAGTCCTTGGAAGGCAATACAAATTATATAAAATATAAAGATAAAATCCAAAAAAATATATTTACAAAGAGATGAGAGCTTATTAAGAACATACTCTTTGAAAGTTTATAAAATCTATTAAAATATTCTAAAGATTTTTTAGTTAATGAAAGTTGGTTGAAAAGTTTTTTAATTAGTGAAATTAGCTTGAAAAGCTTCATAGTTAGTGGAAAGAGCTCAAGAAGCTTCCAAGTTGGTAGAATGAGCTTGAAAAGCTTTCTAGTTTGATAGAAGCCGCTTAAAAAGCTTCCTAGATATGAATACATATTGAAATATATGCTGAAGAATTTTTTAGCCTCAACAATACATCCCTTAAAGTTCTACCTCACCTTTCTTGGTATTGTTCATATATTCATTTAGATAATTTAAGTTTTTATTGCTTTCTTCTTGAAACCTTTTCTAATTCAAATCTCTTATTTTATATTCTTATATTCTTGACAGCTTGTCAAGATTGCCTTCATCTTCAATATCAAAGTTAGATCCTTCTTATTAGATAGCAAATTATCTCTCTTTTTGAAAGTATATTAGTATTGTAAAGGTTGTGAATTACCCTCTTTTAAACTGATATTATGTTCTTATAAATCCATTTTATTTTTCTCTTAAAATGATTGGAGGTCAAGATATTAGTATGATAAAAACTTTTGAATCCAAGTTAGATGCCATTATAAGTGCTCTTACTACATTATTTGCTAGGATTGTTGAGATTAAAGGAATTATTATAAAACTTCATAATGACACAATATTTGGAATACCACAACTTAGACTATATCTATTTCCAACTTTTGTGCTTGAAGATGTAGTATTATCTATATCATATCAAAGAAATCCACTTGTTTAGCAATGTAAGGAGGCTCAAGTTAGTCTTTTGGAAAAATATGATGGTACATGTTCTAAGATCCAAAGATTTACTAATCAAATTTGATTGATAATGGTTTTATAACTTAATACTTATTTGACAAAAGAATCAAGGATTGAATGGGTTGGTATTTTACTTATAAGGCAATCATTATCATGGTTTGCTCCTTTATTTGAAAAAAAAAATCACTAATTTTAAAAAATTTTGAAGTTTTATGAAAGTATTTGCAGAAGGATTTGAAAAACATCAAAAGGCTTGTTGGACAATAGTTAAAATTTGAACATTGCAACAAAGGGCATATTGTACATTAATCTATATATCTAATTTTAGACAACTAGTATGTGATATCAATTGGGATAAAGAAGCCTTAATGAACCAATTCTATTAGAAATTAAGAGACATTATAAAGAATTTGTTATTATCACTTTTGGATCTATAATTACTTAATGAAACTATCAGCGAAGTTATGAAATGTGATAATTGGCTATTTCAATGTCATCAAGATCAACTTTCATATGCCTCAGTAAGATAATATACAATTTGATACATTCCTACTACATTAACAAGCAGTTTGAATTCACATTCAGAAGTAGAAGATATAAAGCTTGATGTAGTAATTTTAAACCTCTTAGTCCACAAGAAAAGAAGCATCAGATGGAAGAAGGTTTTTTATTTGTATTGTGGCAAAGAAGGCCACAAGGCTTATAATTATTTGAAGAAATAAAATCAATACATTATCAAAACCAAAAGTGCAATCATTTAGGAAAATAAAGATGTTCAGCCACAATAGTGATCATGCGGCTAGACAATTCAATATTATAAAATTATTCAAGTTTTTTTTTTTTTTTTTTTTTTTTTTTTTTTTTTTTTTTTACTCAATTTGTTCATTGCTTTATAATTCTTTTGTATTTTGGCCATCAAAAGCTTCAAGAAATTATCTTATTGGATTCAAGGATATCTACTTGTTTCTTAGATAATGTATTTGTTAAGCTTCATAAAATTCTTATAGTACAAAAAACCAAACCTATTCATGTAGAGGTAATAGATGGACAACCATTATTCTTTAGTAGTATCATTCTTAAAATAATGCCTATAGAAGTGTTGTTTAAAAACCATAGCAGCCAAATTGTGTTTAATATTATCAGGACTCCTTCAAATCCTATTATTTTTAGACTTTCTTGGTTGAAAAAGCATAATCCATCTATAGATTGGAGGTTGTGAAGAATGATGCTTCCAATAAAAATCCCTATAAGAAAACTTCACAAAAAGTCACAAGTTAATAAACCTTTATTTGTTGAGATAAGGGCCTTTATAAGATTAGCCAAAAAAGATATATCATTTGTTATTTATGCAACTCCAATTAAAAAAGATATGACTTCATCGACAAGTATTTTAGAGCAATATAGCAAATTTCAAGATATTTTCTAAAAGAAGAATGTTGATATACTATCAAAATTTATGATTATGCTATAGATCTTCAAGAAGGAACACAACCACCTTTTTGTCCAATTTATAACCTTTTTCAAAACGATTTTTTAATATTGAAGGATTATATTAATAAAAATCTTATAAAAAACTTCATTAGATATTCAAAGTCTCAAATATATGCACCTATACTCTTTGTAAAGAAAATAGATAGTTCCTTGCATATGTGCATTGATTATCAAAGATTGAATAAGATAATGGTGAAGAATCATTATCCACTAACATTAATTTCAAGATTTTTGGAACAACTTGGCCAAGCCAAGATCTATATTAAGATAGATCTTTATAGAGCATACAAATTAGTATAGATAAAAAAAGAAGACATATAAAAGATCACATTTCAAACAAAATATGGATATTTGAATATAATGTCATATCCTTTGGATTAATAAATGCACCCGCTATCTTTTAGTATTTAATAAATGATATCTTTTGAGAGCATTTAGATCCAACTTCTATTGGATCTTTATCAAAAATTACTCTCAAGTTGCCACCCTTCTTGCTCAATTGACATCCAAAAATAAGTTGGAATAGGGGTCTTAATTGGAAAAGATATTCCAAAATCTCAAGACAATGTTCACCACAATTTCAATCTTGGTGCATCTAGATTTTACAAAAGTATTCTACATAGAAACTAATACTTTAAATTTTGCACTAAAGGTCAGACTTTCACAAATGTGTATAGATAATAAATTCTATCTTGTTACATTTTATTCTCAAAATTTTTTTATTACTGAAATTAATTATGAAATCCATCATTTTTAGAGTGGATTAAATAAAAGCCATGGAATTAAATGGCTCCAAATGAATTGGTCAAGGAATTTGATAAAAAATTTGGCCAATTACCATGCCTAGAAAGGTAGTTGTTAGATTGTAGGAATGTTGAGTTATTCTTGCAAACAATTGATAAAGGCTTAGAAGACAAATCACTCATCCATCTAGCTAATAAGACATCTGAGAATAGATTTATAAATAATTGGAAATTAATAAAAAAAAACATTGAGAGTTGTAGCCAAATAACAGAAGATTAAGACTCGTGGCTTGTCATTATGATTGGAATCAATGTCTACTTCTTGAATTCCAATGATACCTCAAAAAGTAATCAAATCTATTTAAGATGACACTCTTAAGGAATTAATCAAGGATATATTAGATCTAAAGGTAGAAATAATTGAATTAAAGAGATTTCAAATGACAAGTTCATTCAAGACATCTATAGGTTTGAAGGGATTTGTGGAGAGATCCATGTGGTATAACAGTTCAAACCACAAGTAAGGTGAATGTGATATTTATATAACTACAATGAAAAAAGATATTATATATTTAAAGAAGGCTAACAAGTATTAATGAATCTTTGAAAACCAACTTTGAAAAAGGTAGTATGAAGAAGCTCGTGGAGGAGTAAACATGCAATAGTGGTATTATGCATAAAAGAAAAATAAAGTCTTATTTTATTATAGTTGAGCAGAAAGTTGTTAAGGCTATTTTTTCACCACCTATGGAAGTCATGCTTACAGAAGTAAAAGCTATCGGAAAAATGACTTGAACTATTAGTTGATTCTATGAGCATCAAAAGATTTTTGAGTAAAAACCAATAAAATGATAATTTATATGATGTAATAGTTGAGAAAAAGAGAAGTAGAGCTATTTACAAGAAATATATTGTTGAGCTTGCAAGTAAGAAGAGATCTCTAAGGAATAAGGAAGCTTCTCAAGGAACAAAACTAAAGAAGATGCCTTCTTTTGTTCATCTTAGTAATACACCATTACCAAAAGAATGATGAGAGAAGAGCAAAGACAAGAAAAAAGATGACACAAGTAAGTCTAAAGATAAAAATCCTACGTACAAGCTATAGTTTGATATTGAAACATTTACAGATATAAAGAGTATCTTAAAAGAAAAGATTTTGGATGCCAAAATTGAATTCATTCTAAAAGAGGTTCTTGAAATAACAAAGAAGGATTTTCATGAGCTAATTTTTAATATGATAAAGAGGAAGAGGCAAATAATAACTGAAATTATTATAGTAGAAGTATTGGATAGTCATGTAACTAAAAATGAGATGGAAGAGATAGGATAAGTATTTGCATAATTTGCATCATTAGAGTTTGGAAGTAAGATTGATATGGAGGGAATGGCTCAAATGAATTATGGCAAGGATATGAGAGGATATCAAATAGAGCGCATGTCAATAGAATCTGACAATGAGAAGAAGATTGTACAAGAATTATGTGTTATTAGTTCTTTATAAGGAGGTAGTGATGAAATAGAAGGTGGCTATTATTCAGTGCTTTATTAGGATAAGACTATTGTAGAAACACAAGTAAAATTGAGAGATTCTAAAGACTTAGTATTGGCCTTAGTTGATCATAGATTTGAAATTAATATCATATCTATGCAAACATATGAGAAGAATAAGTGGCCAATTGATATCAACCATGATTGGGTGATTAGAGTTATAAACAATAAGCAAGATGATTTATGTAGAGCTTATTTAATTATAAAGACTAATGTTAAAGATGTGAAGGTGGAATAAAATTTTTTTGTGGAAAATTCTACTACATATTTGATAATACTTGGTCAACCTTATATTACAATTGCTAAAATAAAAACTAAAGTCTTAGATGATGGTTCACATTATGCCAAGATTTATAATTGTGATAGAAAGACGGCTTTATAATTTCTTATTATAAAATCTATTTATAAAAGACATAGAGAGCAATTAAGAAAAATGCCTTTGGAATCAAGTAACAATTTTATGGACTTCTAAAGAATATCCTTATAGGATGGAGATTCATAGGTGCTAATGAATCATTTGCAAATCCCAATATAGATGACATGAGTTTTGGATTTTTTAACTTGACTAGTAATGGATTTATAAGCATTCAAAGGACTAAAAATTAAGATTTTGTAAATAGAAGAAGGATGAAGAAAGAAAAAAAAAAACTTAAAAAGAGCGGATTTAGTTACAAAGGATAAAGCTATATTAGGAATAATAGAAGAAATAAGTTTAGAAGATGGTTTGATATAAATTTTGGAAAGCTTAGCTATAAATATGGATGAAGATGTCATAGTAGAGATATATTCAAAAAAGACTTATGAAAAACAAGAAAGGATTGTGGTAAAAGGTGGACTTATTATAAGTTATAGGTTGAAATTTGAGGCCATGGTACAAATTAAGTGTAAGATTATAATAAAAAAAATAAAACTTATAGCTACCCAATTATTGCTTGATACTATGGAGCACATTAAGCAAGTACTTAAAGAGCCAAGTTTGAGAGAAAAACATACAATTAGACATCAGTTTACTCAAGAATCTTTGACTAAGTTGAAGATCAAAGAAGGTGATTTCTTAACATCAATGGAGAAAAATATATTTCAAGAAATACTTATTAGACATGGTAAGGCATTTGCCTTGACTTTTGATGAGATTGGATGTATAAATCCATGTATAAATCTTAGTACTTATAATAATCTTTATTATGCCACATATTCTATGGAATTTAAAGCCTATACATGTACCTAAAGCTTTGCTTCCAAAATTGATAGAATTATTTAAAGAAAAGGTGAAGATGGATATTTTAGAACCTTCAATTGTTGTCTATTTTAATAGATGGTTTATGATACCTAAGAAATCAAAGGCATTGAAATTCATTCAGGATATGCAACCAGTAAATAAAGTGACTATTCAAAATATGAGATCATGTCTTATATTGGATAAAGTGGGTGAAAAATTTGTAGATTATGCCATTTATTTTAATAAAGACTTATATTTTAAATATTACTAATTTTAATTAGATAAAGTAAGTAGAGATTTGACTATAATAAAGACTCTTTTGAGTTTAATAAAGATACATATCTTACCTCAAGGTGCAACCAATTCTATGGCCTATAGGCAAAATGCTATGAACTAAATATTAAATGAATTTGTGCCTGAGAAAACCATCCCATTTTTGAATGATATACCTATAAAAGGCTACAAAAAAAGAGACAAGGATGAAACTATAGATACAAAGGATTGTAGAACATTTGTCAAGTAGCACATTGAAGATATGGCTCAAATATTAGATAAGTTTGAGTAAGTTAATTTGACATTATTTATAAAAAAATCAAACTTTGGATTTAATAAGATTTTGGTGGTAGAGCACATATGTAGTAGGTATGGCAAAAAATCAAATCCAAAAAAAATTGATGCTATATTTAAAATGAAGGCATATAAAAATATTACAAAAATTAAAAGATTTTTGGATGTATGTATATTCTATCAAATTTGGATGCCTTACTTTGCACATATCTCATAGCCATTATATAAACTATTGAGGAAGGATAAAAGATTCATCTAGAAGAAAGAACAAGAAATATCTATAAAAAATTTGAAAAAGATGTTAAGTTCACTACTTATATTTAAATAAATAGATTATCAATATAAAAGACTAGTGATTATAATAGCAGATACAAGTTCAATAGTAATTGGATGGACTATTGGACAAGATGATATAAAAGAGAAGAGATTTGTAATAAGATTTTGGGCCAAGGTTTTTACAAAACGATAGAAGGCTTATCTACAAGTTAAAAGAGAATTTTAGAAAGCACTCACCACTTTAAAGATTAAGAGGAATTATTTGATTGGAGCTAGTGTGATTTTGGAGATAGATTATTTGTCTATACTTAAAATAATAATTAATTATACTATTATAGACATTGCTATGTTGAGATTGATAACCTATATAAAAACTTTAAATTTTATTTTGATACATATTATTGATAAAATAAATTGGTGGCTGATATGTTATTAAAAATTAAATATATCTTTGAAGAAGAAATGATGGTATATTATAAGAGTGAAGATCAAGAAAAAAAGAACTATAGAAATTTATTTTCTACTCGTAAAAAGATTCAAAATTTTGATGAATGAATTTTGATAAAAAGATTCAAAATTTTTATAAATATTTGTATGAAAGTAAGCTAAAGGATATTGGAATTTATTTTAGTACAATAAAGAAGAAAAAAGGTTGGATAGATAAAATCCTTAAAGATATTAGGCACCAATCCTATGGTTCTATAGGTCTAGGTCTGAACCTGTTTATTTAAAGATAGATTGTTATGAAAGAGGCCAAAAAGAGGTGACAAAATTTCATTGAAGGTGGTAGAAGATCTTAAGAATAAAAACAAGATTTTGAAGGAGTTTCATGATATACTCTGAATAAGGTATAGAAGAGTTTGAACCATATATACCAAGATCAAAAAAAGATATTGGTAGAAGAGCTTATACAAGAATGTAGAAGATTTTATAAGCTCATGCACAGAGTGTCAGCTACAATCTAAGATTAGGTATAGAGATGGATTATATCTTACTTACCTACCTTCAATACATTTTCAATAGATGATTGATTTGGTAGCTATGCTATTAAGACTTTGAGGCATGACATATTTGATTTTGGTAAGAGAATAATTGTTAAATTATATTGAAGTAAGAATATTGAGAATCAAGGCTATAGAAGCAATATGCAAATTTATATTGGAAGATATCTTTAGCACATATGAGAGCATTGGAAGAATGAGAGCTAATAGAGAAAAATTGGATGTTATTGAAGCAAAAAAATTCTTTAGCAAGTATGGAATTCAATTTAAGTTGACTATTTTTTATAATTTCAAAGTCAATGGAAAGAGTGAAAGGGGTCATCTTTCTATCATTTATGCATTGATCAAGGTATATAAAAGTAAACCAATTCAATGGTTTAAATTGCTTCCATTTGCTTTGTGGGCTAATAAGACTATTCATAAAATTGTCATTAGTTATATGCTCATAGAGTTGATATTAGGACAAAAGCCTATAATGCCAATTGAAAAAATATATCTTACATAAATGTTTCTATTTTGGAAACATGACATTGATAAAAAAAAGATTATTAGAACTCCAAATTGAATAGTTGGGAAGGTTACCTCAGGACCTACAGATTGCATCTGTAAGATTAAAAAAAGTAAGATTAAAAAGTAAAAAAATGTTTGATAGGACTTACAAGTTTAGACCTAAACCTATAGAAGTTGGAAATTAGATTCTAATCTATGATAGCAATTTAGAATATTAATATAGAATTGAAAGAAAATTTATAAAAAAAATGGTTTAGACCATATGTGGTAATTATAATCCATGATAATATTACATATTTTTTTATATAGATTAGATGGAGCTATTATTAGAATCCTAATAGTCAAAAAGAGGATCAAGACTTTCAAAAGAAGAGATAGAAGCTTCAAAATAAAAGACCTTGAAGAAATTTTACCTCAATACTTGCATCAAGAATATGGAGTAGAAGAACTTATAAATAATTAAGACCCTTCTTAAGAAGATGAAAAGATATAACATATGGTACATATCAGTAGATGTGTAGATTTGGAAGGAATGGTTGTCATATTATAATTCTTTACATTATATAAAAATCAAGTAAAATATATAATATATTTATAAATCTAAATGTGTGTTAAAATGATTAGTAAATTAAATAAAAGAGAGTTGGTATAAGAAATTTTATTTTGATTTTTTTTACTTAGTTTGATTATTATATTTAATCTATATAAAACCTAAATATTTAACATGAACCCTTAAAAAGAGATTAAGGGCCAAAAATAAAGAATTAAACTATTAAGAGGCTTATTTGGAGGAATGAAAGTAAAGTATGAATGAATGAAGGCAAGAGGTGAAGTTCTTTATTTCTATTAATCAATGGTCATGCCCAATAGGCTTTGAGGAGGCTGTCTATAAGGAAAACAAGAATTTTGGCAACTTCAAAGAGAGTATTTAAAAACCAAAGACTAGGATTAAAAAGCTTATTTTTTATATTATAATTTTGATATACATATTGAGATATTAGGAATTTTTATGAAGGAAGAGTGGGCACTTGAAGTTAAGGTGTATAAATCATATCTATTATTACTTTTTTTAAAGATGCAAGGAATTATGCAAAAGTTTTTAGAAATCAAGAGATGCAATTAGAGAGGTGATTTTAAGAGCTACACTTGATGTAGAAAAATTCCTACATTTGGAGTTTTAATAAAAGATATATTAGAAGTCAAAGGCAATAGATTAAATTCCAAGGCAAATAATAATTGAATTACTATTAAGTCTTATTTTTAAAAATCACTCAAAATATAACCAAATATTCTAAACTCTCATTCACCTTTAAGATGGAAATTTTTTCTAAACTTTATTTATCTATAATTCTTAATCCAATTGTCCAAATCCACTTAAAATTTATATAAAGTACTAATATACTTTTAAAAACTACCACAACAAATTTTATTTATTAATTTATTATCAATCTTTAGATATTGCCAAAATCATAACAATAGCTTCAAATACTTGTGTATAAATATCTTGATATTAAATTCTTTATATCTCATAAGTTAAATATTTAAATATTATGAAATTTTGATGTATAGCTTTTTAACATAATAGTTTATTTTTTAAAAAACTTTTAGACAAAATTTTATCTGAAAGCTCAAGATATGATAAAAACCATTATTATTAACCATTACTCAAGATTGAATTCCAAGGCAAATAATCATTGCTTGAGTATCATCTCAAGTAATATTTTTTCCAACTTTATTTATTATACAATATGATCCTCTATAGCAATGATCATAATCAACAATAATGCAAAAAAAAATTTTGTAATAGGATGGCAAGGATCCTAAACTTTCCATTTTTTTATTTCTTTACATAAAAAATATTTAGGAAATTATCTACTATAGTGGTTAATGACAAAGATTACATTGCAAAAAAGATTCTTTGCAATCAATTCACACTACTTTGAAGAACTTGTCTTATTGCATCTCTGACCAACTTGGCACTTGTTAACAATAACTATTAAATATATAATGCTTCTTAATCAATTTGAGCTAAATATTTTAAGTAAGGCTTTGGATTTAAATGTTCTATCTATTTCCTACACCCATATTTATAAGAGAGATTAGAGACTTATTACTCTTTGCATCTTCTTTTTAGATTCTACCTTCCAACTCCTAGCTCTTGCTCCTTGCTTTTATGTATATTTGCTAAATTTTAAAAAATTAAAATAAATTAATAAGAGCCAAGGAACTTATTTGAAATTTAGCTTCCTAGTGCCACTTCTTATCTTATGTCTATTATTCTTCAATTTACAATCTATATTAATTTAATGAAATTAAAACTCAATCAAACTTCTTAATTGAAAGCTTACTTTAGAAGTATGGCATCTTGAATAATTGCTTTTCTCTTCTTCTTATTCTTCTTATTTTGTTAGTAGAGTAATTTATCTAGTTTATTATTAGAGAATCTTTTTTATTCTATACCTATGAAGAAAAAAGATATGGTGGGTGGAGAAGGTGATTAAATCTCTCTACCACTAAGAAAAGACTACCCACAAGAAGATTTACAAAGATAAAGTAAAGGATTGCTTATTCAAATAAAAAATCTTTTGTCTCTTGTAAAAAAATAGAATAGAAGGAGTAGAGAGGGTGATCAAATCCCTCTATCACTAGAAAAAGGCCTTCAACCACAAAATTACAAAGAAAAAAGTGATAAAACCTTTGAAAATGAGCTCTACCTTTCAATTGTATTTCAACTAAGATAGCAACCCTTTTTCCCTCTAAAAATTGCCACACTTTGAATATTGATGAGAATTCAATGAAAATTACACCAATCTAAGCTTACTTTATAAGTATTTCTACTCCAAAATAATTCTTTTGAAAATAATCAATAGGCACTAAGAAATGCCTTTTCAAACAAAGAATATGTAAAACTATTAAGGTATTGAATCCCCTTCTAATCAAAAACTCACTAAAAATTTAACTTTGATCCAAATCAAACAAGTGATAGCTTTTTGAAAAGCCAATATTAACATATATAATCTTAAAAAATTTCAAAATAAAATAACAAATACATAAAAACTGATTGATGAAAAACCAAGAATAAATCATTCTCAAGAGCAACTTCTAAGGTAGTGAATCCTCTTCTAATCAAAAATTTACCGAAAATTCAATTTTGATCCAAACCAAATGTAAGATAGCTTTTAAATAAGCCAACATTAAGATAAAATTTTTTTAAAAATTTTAAAGTTAAATAACAAATACATAAAAATTGATTGATGAAAATTCAAGAATAAATCATTCTCTATTTAAAAATGGATTTTTTTTTTTTTTTTTTTTTTTTTTCAATTATAAATGATAAAAGATTTGTTTACAATAATAATAAAGAGAGGTAGAAGACTTACCAATGATGGAAAATAGAATTAAAATACTCATTCAAAAAGTCTACATAAAAGATCAATGGCTATTAACTAATTTTACATTTACCTATACAATTAGAAGCACCACCTCCCAATATACGTACCAAAATATGAGAGTAAATTTCATCCCTCAACCCAAATTATAAAATAGCTTCACTTAAGAGTTGCTTGTAATTGGTGTTGTGAAGTAAAGGAAGAAAATAGCAAAAACAACAAGAAAAACAACGACAAAACAAGTGAAGTAAATGATATCAAACAAGTACACAATTCAAAACTAGATTATTGTCTATTCATTTTATTTTTATCTAATAAAAAATAAAAATAAAAAATAAAAAATAAAAATTTTAATAGATAGTTTTTTTTATTTTTTCAATGATATAAAAAACATAGAAATCCAAGATACTATGAATAAGTTATGATAGTTCAAAAATAAAAGATAAATAATAAAAAAATTAAGTAGAAAATTTTTACGTCAAAGATAATTTGCTTAAGAGATCATTAGTTCAAACCTTACCAAGGCTTATAAGTAGTATATAAGGATGTCTTAGAGGGGCCACAAGGCCTTAGTCTTATCCTCCTACTTACATCTAAGGTGCTACAACCCACATAGAACTTGTGCACCTCACTTCGTATAAGGACTACATTAATTGCTGGTCCTCCTATTTTCTATTAGTAAAACTCATTTTTTTTGCAATTATGACTTCACAATGGTATTCAAAAATATTTGATTAGCCTAAGAACCTTGTATGGCCTTCAAATCTTATTCTATTTCTTCATAATGGCTCCCAAGGTGATAAAACTTATTTTTACCAAAGACTTCAAAATTATTCTAAAAATTCTTTAAAAATTATAAATAAAATTAAAAAATCTTTATAATATTTATAAAATAATAATATCAATTTAAAACTATTTTATTCTACCTTGGTGATTTTTATAATAATAAAATCAATTTAAATCAATTTAAAATCTTATTTTTTATATAAATAAATATAAAGATATGAAGTTTAATTTTTATACTTCTTCTATCTACTAAATAATATTTATATATTTCTAATAAGTGATACATGTAGATAGAAAGGCCAATATAGATATTGATCTCAATAATTAAATATTAATTCTTATAATGAAGAAAAAATAATAAATCAACTAAGATAAATGCCTCCAAGACTTACTAAGATTCTAATTTTATGATTTTTCTCTAATAAGACTCTTGTAACTTATAAATTCTTCTAAATCCTAATGAATAATTAAAGTCTCTAATCTAAATATTTTTATATTTAAATAATTTAAAACTATAATTTTAATTAATTCACCAATTAAGATTTATTGGTAGGACTCACATATGGCGACCATTTGGGATTATTTGTAAGAACAAAGAGAATCCTACTCTTATTTTTGATACAATCTATATAAAAAAAAAATGATAGAAGGAATTATAACTTAGATATTATAATCAATCAAAAGAAGTGGAATGAAGGAAGAAAAAAACTAAGACTTTAATCTAGAATAGAAAAAAAAATTGTTTGTTTTCAACTTAATATGATTTTATATATAGTAATATCATGCTTAGTTACTAATTTAATATTTATATTCTATTATAATTTGATATAAAATTATTATATAATTAATAAGATATATTGGTGTTAAAACTAATGTTTACACTTAGTATTTTTTACAATGACTTCCATTAGTTTGTGTAAGAAAGTGCTCTCCATCTAATGTTTTGAATTGGACTAAATTGTTATCAAAGATTTCTTTGATAACATATGGTCCTGTCCAAAGTCCATCAAATTTAATTAAAAAATCTATTTTTTTAGCATCTTGAACCATTATCCATATCTCTAGAATAAATAAACGTCTTTTTTTTCTTTTCTTTTCTTTTTTTTAAAATTTTTTTATCAAAGATCTCATTTCTTCTCATTTGAAAAGTTTCTATGTATTGGATTGAAAATCTTTGACTCTCACTTAGTTTTTTTAAATATTCTAACCATTATTTTAAAGATTTAAAAGTATCCAATCTTTTGTCAATGACAATACATAAGGATGGAACTTCAAATTCTATAGGCAAAATGGCTTTTATTCTATACACCAAAAAAAATGATATAGCCCATGTAGAAACTTTGTAAGTAGTTTGTCAAGCCCAAAGAGCTAAAATAAGCTTAAAATCCCAATCACATTTAGAATCTATCATAGTTTTTTTTAATATTCAAATTAAAGTTTGATTGACTCTTTCTATAAGACCATTTGTTTGAAGGTGATAAGAAGTTGTCTTCTTATAATTGATGGTAAATAATGTCGTTATTTCTTTAATGGTCTCATTTAAAAAATAAAAACCATTATTGCTTATAAAGATTTTTGAACAACAAAAATGGGCTATAATATTTTTATATAAAAATATGGCAATTTGTTTAGCATCAATCTTTTTAATAGTTTAATAGTTTTTGCTTCTATTCACTTAGTTAAATATTTTGTAGCTACAATAATATATTACATTTGATATGAAAATACAAGGTAAACAAGTCTAATATAGTCTATACTCCACTTTTCAAATGGAACAAGTAAAAGTGAAGGATTTAAAGGCATTGCAAGATTTAAATCATTGTGTGCATATCTTTGGCAAGCATTATAAGATCTTGTAAATGATTTTGAATTAATAAATATTATATATCAAAAATAGCCTATTCTAAGGGCTTTATGAATTATTAATTAATTAGAGAAGTATCTACCACAAGCACTTGAGTGACAAGCTTTTAACACAAGTAGTATTCCATTATAAATAAGACAACATCTTAAAATCTTATCAATTTCTTGACAATATAATTTCTTGGCTATAAGAGCAAAATGAGTACTATTCACTCTAATCTTTTGTTGTTTATTTTTTGATAAGATAATAGATAGTTGTTGAATACTCAAAAATTTGGCAATATATTTATATCATGTAGGTGCTACTATAATATGGAATAAATGGGCATCAAGAAGTTCATTATCTATATCATGGATTTTTATAGGAGTAAATAATTATAAAAGATGATTGGCTTATTTGTGTTATTTTCTTTGTTTGTATTACACTATATAATCAAATTTTATTAAAAATAACATCCATCTTGTTAATCTATCATTCAAATTTGGTTTGTTTAGAATATATCTAAGAGCCATATAATCTACAAAGAAGATAATTTTGTTCATTAAAAGGTAGTGCCAAAACATTTTGACACTAAAAACCATAGCTAAATATTCCCGTTCTGTGGTTGTATAGTTTTATTCAATACTTATCAATTCTTTATTAACAAAGGAAATACGATTGATCACACCTTTATTATCTAGTTAATATAAGATACTACCTACTGCAAATTCTGAGATATCACAATAGACATAGAAAGGTTGATCTCAATTTGGCGGAACTAGATAAGGATAGAATAGCAATTTAGTTTTAATTGCATTAAAACCAACTTGATATTTAGAAGTCTATTTGAATTTGGTGGTTTTCTTTAATAAATTTATCAATGATAAGGCATGAAGAAAATATGACTCAATCAAATAATGATATCAATCTATGTGCTCCAAAATCTTTTGAATGTCATTTATTCTTATTAATACTAATAGATTTGTCATAGATTTAATTTTTTTAGAGTTGATTTATTTTTATTTTTATTTTTATTTTTTGTTTAAGTGACATAATCTAATAAAACTCCTACTTTAACTATCAAATAAACTTTCTTTGGATTAAAAAAAATTCTTACTTTTTTACAAAATTAAAAATACAATTGAAGGCTTGCAAGGTGATCATTTATTGATGATTGAAAATTAAAGTTATCAATAAAAACTGACATGGTTTTTTGAAGAAGGTCTTAAAATGCATAGGTTATGACTCTTTGAAAGATTAAAAGAGCATTGCATAATCTAAAAGACATCCCTATATATACAAAAGTTTTCCAAGGTGATGTATATGCAATTTTGTACCAATCTTTAGGAGCTATTGATACTTGATTATAACCATAGTAGCCATCTATAAAATTATATAAGTCATGCCTTACTGCATCATCTATTATAGAAGTAATAAAAGATAATAGAAAATGATTCTTTTGAATGTATTTGTTCAAATCTTGATGATCTATACAAATCTTGAACTTATTTCCTTCCTTCTTCTTTACTAAGATAATATGAAATAACTAATCTATAATTTCTATAGGCCTTATAAATATTGCTTGAAGAAGCCTTTCCAACTCTGATTTCACAATAAGTTGCATCTTAAGATTGAATCTTCTATTTTTTTGTCTAATAAGTGTAATATTTAGAAGAAGTAAAATATTATATTAATAAATAGTAGGAATAATACCTGTTAAATCTTTATAAGACTAAGCAAATATATTATAATATTTTATTATCAAGGATTTATATTTTTTTAATTCTTTTTTATCTAACTGGAATGCAAATTTGATATATTTGAATTCTTTTTCATCATGATTAATTAGAATTTTTATCCAATCTTGTTCTATTACATGTATTAGATTAGTAGGTCTATGGTATCAACTTTTAGGTACTAGTGGATAAGTAGGTACTTTATATCCAACCTCAATGCCTTGAGATATATTTTTGAATTATAAAAGAAGAAGCATGATAGTTTTTTTTTTCATAATAGCATCAAAGTCTTCAACTTGGATTCCATCAATTTCTAAGCTAAAGGCTTTATTTATATAAATATCATCAACCAAGGTTGTAAGATTGGAGCAATTGTATTCAAGTTTCAACCAATTAATTACATCTATAAATTGGATGTAGATATTTTCTTCTTCATAAGGACTTTTTTCTAACCATTTGGTAAAATCACCCTCATCTTTATATTTGTATAATCTAGGATCAATACATTTTATTGATGCAATAGTTGAAATTAAATTAGATTGGATAAAATTGGTTTGCTTAGATTTTATATTTAATGGTATTTTTTGTAAAGAGGTCAAGGTATGAAGTCTAATGTAGTTATATATCATGGTTGTTGTACAATTATTGATAAGTCCAAAAGTAAAATAAGGCTTAGAAGTCCCTCAATTAGTTACTCCTTTTTATTGCGTCAACCATCTTCTTTCCAATAAAAGAAGATAGCTTTCAAATTTTTTATATGATCTTATCACATAAAATGATTCTACATAATCTACACCTCTTGATTGCATGCATAGATTAGAAAATTGACCTAGAGGTTGAGAAGGTCTTTGATTAATTAATTTAACTTTCATAACTGCTTTATAAATAATTTCTAATCTCAACTTGTTTATAGTGGATTTAGGCATGATATTAATATTACTTCCATTATCTACTATGATCTTAAAAATAATTTTATCCACAATTTCTACATCTATCTCAATAAGTCCATATTCTTGATTTTTTTTTTTTTTTTTTTTTTTTTTTTTGCAATATCCCAATGTAAATCTTGAATTTCAATTCTAGCTATTTCTTTTGTACTTTTGATTTTTTCTTTATATAATTATTTCTTCCTTGAGGTCTTTTTTTATGATTGGTGCTATTTATATTAATTGATGAAAAAAAATGTCAGCCTGAGCCCTACAAAGATCTTGCCATAAATCATATTGTTCTATTGGATTGAAGATTCTATTAACTGTTGGATGTTTTAAGAAAGTACTTGAAGTCTAAGGCCCTTCTATGTCTATAAATTGATACCTTTCTTCATCAAGAAGATAATTGGTTGTCTTCTAGTTCTTTAGCTATTTTTTAGGTAGTTTTTTTCAATTCCATAAATTTAGGTGATTCTTCTAAAGCATCTATAAATATTTCATCTTCTTCAAGTTGTACTAAATCTATTGGTATTTTAGCACTCATATTTCTG
This sequence comes from Physcomitrellopsis africana, assembly GCA_036785485.1. Classification (NCBI taxonomy): domain Eukaryota; kingdom Viridiplantae; phylum Streptophyta; class Bryopsida; order Funariales; family Funariaceae; genus Physcomitrellopsis; species Physcomitrellopsis africana. The sequence goes on from JAWRVF010001288.1 coordinate 84,190, forward strand.
ATCACAACTAAAGAAGATAAATATCCATTGTTCAAAGAGATTTTATTGTTATCTAGTTGCATCAAATTAGATTAAAAAGATAGTGTATTTGATGTAGAAGGTACATCAGATTGAGCCATTGTATATGTAACATCTTGAGAAGATGGTGGTTGTTGGTTTTAATTTGGATTTTGGTTATATGCTAAGGATTCTTATACTATTTTCTAATTGGTTTGAACTATCATTGAAGATTGGAGGTTTTGACCATTGCTTGAGTGGTCATAGTACATATTTGATGGACTATTTGTAATAATAGGATCTACAGATCTAACTCCTTGTATATCTCCTACAACTTGATTGGTATAATTTTTTAAAGAAGAATTTAAGAAAATAACCTTATTGAATCTTCTACAACAATCTGTGGGATAAAATCCTCTACAATTAAAGCATATTATTCCATTTTCAATCTAACATTGACCTATTCAATGTGATTTTCTACAAATATAACAAATGCTATATTATTTCTTTAATTTGAAAGGATATATGGACCTACTTGTTTTAATCAATAAAGAGATTTATAAGATTAGAGTTGATTTTTTTTTATAGGATGTTAAAAAAATTGTGGATAAAATTAGAATATATGGTTTACTTGTTTGTAATTTATAAACCATAATCTAGAGGTATGAATTTCTAATTCATGGTATTTAGGCCCTACAATTAGATTTTGGTTTTTAATAAGGTAAGACATTTATTCACTTATAGCTTTCATAACATTCATCATTTCATTTTTGAATATATTATTTGCTTATTTTAAATCACTTTTAAATTCCTCCAATCTAGTATCATTGAAGGATGTATATAAGGATTGGTCATATGGGTCTTGTATTGCTAAGGGCATTGGATTATTTATGGACAATAGGGAGGTAGAAGATTGAGAGTAGCTTAAAGCTAAATATTGATGGAATTCAATTGATCAATGTTGCAAGGGTATAAAAGTTGATATTGATTCTTTTGCCCTTCTAAGCATATGATTATTTTTTTAATCAATGATTTCTATCTCCAAAGCAACTTGAATAAATCTTTCTAGATCCTTGAGTCTCTTATTTAATATATCTTGAATTATAGAAGATATAGCAAAACCTTGGATAAAGTAGTGTCTTATGGTATCTTCATTTAAAAGACTACTAATATATTGAGTGTATACTATA
>JAWRVF010001289.1:0-85361 GCA_036785485.1 Physcomitrellopsis africana
AGATGAAACCTTGAATAGGATGGAAGGGTAGATGGAGCGCTGTCTGGCGAGGAGGATGTGTCACGAATGCACCGGAAAAATTGGATGTAAATGAAGTAAATATATCTATATATAGAAACCTAACTTAACTATCTTTTCTTCAAAATTTTATTAAGTTCTTTCTTTCTTCTTACCAATCTAAGTTTTTATATAATTTAGAAAAAATTTCTCACTTTCTTTCTTTTTCTTTGGTTAAATTTTTACCTTATCTTTAATCTTAACTTTAACTTTGATCTAGCCTTAAAAATTTCTTTTATTTCTTTTATCTTTTTTCCAATCTTAAATTTTAGTAGATTCAGGGTTATATTTGTAGATATAAGGAGTTTTGACTTTGAGATTGAATTTAGGATTTACCAAGGATAAATAGTAGATTTGGATGTCAATAGTCGGCTACCATTACTAGTGCTAACTTGGAGGATTAGATTTGGGATTTTTATAACTTTAAACTATTAATTGTTGACTTGGACTTTGAAGACCTTAGCTGCGACTTTTTTGACGAGCTTGAAGGAAAAGAAGACGGAGTTTTTTGGCAAATCCAAGAAGAGTATTCAAAGAGAGCTTCTTCTTGGCATGAGTTTAGGTGGTAGAAATGCAGGATTCAGAGCTTAGATGAGAGAGATATGCTTGTTTGAACTTAGACTACTAATATGATACCTACTGTCACTTTTCAGGGTATATTAGAAGTTTTAAGATACTAGCAAGAAATCAAAAAGTTGGGTTAGAAACTAGACTTCAAGCTACACATTTTACGTCCAAGAATTGATAGAAATGAATTTAGAATGAGTGAGATATGGCTAGTTAAACCCAACAAACTAAACTAGGATTTTGAAGAAGTTAGATAAATAGAAGGATTTGCTTTAAGCTAGAACTTGAGTTTCAAGAAGAATTTGAAGCTCATTTTTTGTGTACATATTACTTATACTACAAAGAGTCTATGTCTAAAATTTCATATCAATTGAGACTTTGATTAGGGAGTAATGGCAAATTTGTTCTCAGGTGTCTAGGGTTTTGACTTTTAAAAGTATCTGCCAAGGATTTGGTGATATCTAACGATCAGCAATGAATTCATTGCTCAAAATTTATGTGATGAGGATCAAAGGTATGAGCTATGTTTTTCCAACTTTTGAGCTTATTTGGCAAGCTAGGTCTTAAATTATGAATTTTCAAGTTTCAGATTGAGATTTGATTTCTAAAAGTATCTGCCAAGGATTTGGTGTTATCTAACGATCAGCAATGATTTCACGGCTCAAAAATTATGTGACAATAGTCAAAGGTATGAGATATGTTTTTCTAAATTTTGAGCTTATTTGAATAGTTGGATCTTAAATTATGAATTTTCAAGTTTCTAATTTGGTTTTACTTATATAATTACTTGCTAATATTTTGATGATATCTGGTGATTGGTAATGAATTCACAGTTGAGAATTTTTGTGAAGATGACTAAACAAGTGAACTCTATGCTTCCAAAATTTGAACTTATATAAATGGCTGGATTTTGATTTATAAATTTCCAAGCTTCTAGTTTGTTGATTTATTATACGCATGGTTTTGTGACTATAAAAAAAAAATTTAAAAAAGTTTGTGCAAATTGGATCCAACTTGATTGTAAAGAGGGACCTTGCGTCTACCTAAAGCGGACCTTTGCCACGACAATGCTAGTTGTGCGATCACCCACCGTACTCATTTGTATCGCAATTGGTATCGCTGGACCCCCCGCCGCCATTGAAGGTGACAATGTTCTACTTACTTTCTTGTTAAAATAAATGCTGCCTCCTTCAATTGTCTTTTTCGGACTTCTAGCCCTCCGCAATTTGGTATTATTATCTACAAATAATTTTATCAATTAAAGTTGAGGGATAAACAATGGATTTTGGAATACACTGAATTAGGCCTTACTGGCAAGCAATACATTTTCTACTAAAGAACTAGCCTTGCTAGAATCAGCTGTATCCAATATAGGGAAAGTACCCAATGGGATATCCAATTCTTTTGTGCTCCGTTCTCTTTCTGTTAATGGGCTCAAGAGATATACTGGCCTATTCGCGGAGTTGCCCGCGAGTGCTTTCGGCAATTTCTTTAACGGTATAAATGTTTGAAATATTAAAAGATCTTTCATGTTCTTGGTATGCTTGGATGTGCCGACAAGCATGCAACCATGGTTTAATCCAACTCTATCGATGCTTCCTTTTTACCTTCCGTTCTTGCTCGTCCCACAACAAATTTGTTACTTGTGCTCTCTCTTATCTTCCTTTCGACGGACATATTTTTCTCAGAGCAATGTTCTCATTCTTACTAACCATAATCTTTCATCATCTATTATTGACATTACTTTCCATCACTAATTTAACTACTCATTCGGTAGTTAATTCCTAACACTCAATACTATTGTCAATTCCCGACAGCAGCGCCAAAATATTGTTCTCGTTTGTCTCACTTACTGTACCAATACTGCCTAAAATAAATCTATAAAAGGGAATTTGAACACAGAGAAAGACCATCCGCATTGAGTTAAACTGTTAGGATCAGACAACAAACCACCTTTTGAACATTAGAGTCCAATGCACATGTACATGCTTTTTAAAATATTGCCATTCACTCTATTGGTTCTCCTATTTTGCAACTAAAGATAAACTTTGTGATATAATCCTCCACCAATTCTCCTACTCTACTCTTTTGTTTTCTTCCAAATTCATAACAACAATCGACAATGTTGTACCATTCCCATAGACTGCATACACCTGCTTCTCTCTCCAATCACTAAAAATAATTCCTCATCCAGAACGTTTCTCGAAACAAATCGTTTCTCCAATATTCTCCTTCACCGCTCAACTCTCACAGTCAATACGGCATGAAATATTACTATATAGAGTATATAGAGTATATTACGAGTATATAGAGTATATAGAATATATAGAGTATATAGAGTATATTACGAGTATATAGAGTATATAGAATATATAGAGTATATAGAGTATATTACAAGTATATAGAGTATATAGAGTATATAGAGTATATTACGAGTATATAGAGTATATAGAATATATAGAGTATATACTCGTAATATCAATATATATTTTGATAATCTGCAAAGTTTTATTGGTGCCCAAATTCATGGATTGGCATACAAGTTCCGCAACAATCTCTAATTTGATTTTTCTCTCTTGTTATGAATCCTTCATATAATTCGACAAATTGGAACTATTCATTTTTGGTTCTAATGTATTAATCTCATTAATCATTGGATTATTCATCCTATCAGTGATAGCATGATCAAAGTTTGCTATATCCTCCAAATATACTAAATATTCTTTGGGTCCTTCATATTGATATAACATGCCTTGCTTTCGCGTGTGAATTGGATCATCACCAACTTGCATTGAATTGACAACTTCATCATACTCTGCATAAAATTGACCCTCATCATCAGATATCGCTTCTAAACTCAGAATTTGAGATTCTCCATGATATTGAACTAAGTACATTTGTAAAACAATCTTGTCTCTACCCTTCCCAACAGTCAACGTTCCACGGTCCCAATCATTCCTCACTTTGGCTTGATATAGCCACAGCCGACCAAATAAAATTAGATTTGATAATGTGAAACTTTGTAATTAGAAAATAATATAATCAATCTTATATATGATTCCAGCAATAACAGTATTAATACTACAAAGAATTTCCATAGGCTTTACACAATTGTGGTTAGTCATCTTCAATATTAAGATTGTGGATAACAACTGAACTAAATCCAAATGCTCCATTGTATCTATAATCATTAAATTCACACTAGAACCCCCATCCACTTGAACTCTGGAAATAAGAATACCATCGATGGATACATCAATAGTCAGTGTGCTTGGATTGAGATTCAAACTAACTTCATGAATTTTTTTATTACAAGCCTTTTGTCATATTAATGAGGAATTCAATGTAAAACGACATTCTGGTGTGAGTGCTAATAATTGCTTCATTGAAGGTTTAATTTCATCCAAATCTTTTAAAATATCATATAGTTTTATATTGGCCATGATTCCCAGGACCCTCTTTATTTTCATTGGATTCAATTTAATCCCTTGAGATAATTTATCTTACTTTATGGAGTTTAGAATTAGAATTGTTGAATGAATTTTGTCAAAATACCTGTCCATGATAGGATCTTTTAATGGATAAGATGGCTCTTGGAACTTCACAGATATTAATACTGGTTTAAGTTGAATTAATATCTCGGTACTAGAAACATCTTTGGATTGTACAGATAGACCAAGTCCCAACATTGATAATTTCTTTGGTACTGGTATTGGATTTGGAGTTTCAACCATTGAATTGAATTGGTCCTTTATAACTGATGCTTTTCCTTATAGAATGGAATCTTTTTCTTTTTATTAGGTCCGAATAAGTACTACATGAACGCATTCCATCCGATTTATCTGAGAATCTTGTAGAGCTCAATTATTATCCTCTATCTTATTTTGAAGCTAAATACGTTGATCTTAATTATTAAAATTAAACAAAGTATTGCACTACTAATATGTATGTCCCAACTGCTTATAATTTCTATAGATTAGAGTGTATTTATCATTGGCTCTTGGATTGGAACATTCACTAGCATAGTGTTCTAATTGCTTGTAATGGTGTCGTATTGTGATACGATTATATGGTGAAACTATGGCTAAAAATGATTTTTTAATTAATACTCTATTATCTTAGTTCAATAAGAATTCAACATATTTTAATAAGGTTTTTATGAAAGCCTCTTAGTTTATTTTCTTCATTTAATAGCTAATAAATAAGAATTAATTAATGATTTTACCTTCTAGGCTGTAGTAATTCTTTTACTATTTTAAAAAGGCCATAAAATAGTAAAAATATAGTAAAAAGCATAAATTACTAGCATGATTGATACTAGGATTAAGTTGAGGGTAGGATCAGGCTCTAATATCCCTAGGATAGATTAGATTGATATCCGGAGGTTGGCCGTTTGTAGGACAGGGTCGAAATCAGACCTTTGGCCACTAAAACGGTTGCCTAAGGCAAAGTACGGGGGATTTTGCAGATCGGGAATTTAGATTGGATAGCTAACTTGAAGCTTGTTCCAAGGACATTAAGCTATTTGCCATAAGGTTTTGGATGACTTTGCAATCATTGTTTAAAGTCAGTGTTTAAATTGGTGTTTTAGATTTTATATAAGACAATGATGGCTTACATTCTTAACTGATTTGTGCAATTTGTATAGCATCTATGATTCAAAATTTGATATTGTTTGGATTTTTGGATGAAGTAAGTGTGCATAAAAGTTTGTATTAATCTAATGATGCAATTAGGAGATATTTGGGCTTTGATACAAAGAATTTCTAGGATAGCTAAAGGTCTACCTATTGGATCAATGTAAATTTTGGCGTGGTGATAGAAGACTTGGAGATCAAGCTACATATCAAGTTTGAGATGAAATTAACAATTATAGAAGGAGAAACCACCACTAGAGTTTCTGCATTAATTTTTGAATTGACAGCTGAGTGTCATCAGTGCGGCTTTTAGGCATTTTTTTGCAATTTGTAAGTTGGATTGGGCTGAATTTTTTGGAGCATATAGAAGGCTTATATTGACATTTGTGTGCAAAATTTCACACTAAGTGGACAGTTAGATTAAAAGTTATAGCTTATCAAAGCTCACTGATTAGAATTAGGACTTGCAAAGAAAAATAAAAATTGCTTAATTATAAAAGAAACAAGGCAATTGGGATATATGTATGGCTGATGTTACTAAGAAGAGTGTTTTTAAACACTTTTGAGTTGAAATTTGAATTATATTCTTCATATATGGATGAAATCTATTAGGGTTTCTTGATTATTTGTAAATATAATTTTATCTTTTATAGCCAGGTGCTCGATGCATTCCCGAACAAGACAACATGTAATACGACAACGGTAACATCAAAGTGGTCTTCTTTCAACCTCATGAAGGATGTTAGGTGTTTCTACTGGTATATACTGGCTATGCTTGTTCTAGATTGGATGGATAAATGATCTCGACTGACCAGTTGGTATTGTAGAATTTGAAATTGCTTTGTGAATGGGTAGATATTCAAAATATCCTTGCTGATTTTACATAATACCTTGAGAATTGGATCCATATTCTTGGTTATATATCAAATTTTGGAAATTAAAAAAAATATATATTTTATTTATTTGAACAATTCTCATTTCAGCCAAACCTATTTTCTGTCTGGACTTGATTAACATCCCATGAAATCAATAGAATCATGGTCTGATTACCAAACTATTATTGCTTTTGTAAATTCCAACAATTTGTAGTATTATGCTTATCTCCACAAAATATACATTGTATAATTATTTGAGGTAGTAAAGAACATTCTATTATCAAATGGCCTTATCTCTTATAATTATTGCATCAAATATTGGATTGCATATTGGTCGGTTTATGCCTCTTCTCCTTATCCTTTATCAAATTAACAGCCAATTTGTCCATCTTCTTTGTCAAAGTTAACAATAAAGCCTTATTTGGATCCTTCGATATTAGTTCATTAGATAACTCTTTTGTAGGTATTAGATTTTGATATGAGAAATATGAAAAATACAAAACTGCAGTTGTTGGTGGTATTGCCTACAACAAGACAACATTAACTATTCCTTGTGGATTAGCACTAAAATTTGTACCATAATCAATCATTCTTGGATAATTGTCCATTATTTCAATGTAAGTTGGTATTTGATAAACTCCTTGAGATGGAATCATTGTGACTCCAATGGTTAAAAATTGATCATAATGGCATTCTTTCCATACCTTAGCTTGATCAAGTGAGGAAGCAATAGTGACCAGTTGGACCTCCTTTACAAATATTTTCAATTTTAGTGGATATAGCCCGTTAACCAATATAGACAAAACAAACAACTCCGATATTTGGTTATTTGGCCATTTACAAAGTATATCTACTACTCGGCCATAATATGACTGCATTGCTTCTCCTGGTACCATTCTACTATTTATTAACCTTTCCCTGAGACGTTTTTCAAATCCTATTGATCAAAAATGGATTAAATATATATTTTTTAATGCCTCCTAATTAAAAAATTGATCCACGGGTTGGCAATTATACCATTCAAATGCCTTATCTTTCAATGTCAATAGCAGCCATCTCAACCAAATATCTTCAATTCTATTATTATTGGCTACACATGCAATCAGGAATTGAGACAAGTTTTGATCTGGGTCTGCTTCTAACAAACCTCTAAAGGTAGATAATGGAACTACACTAGTTGTGCAATTGCCCACCACACCCATTTGGACTACAATTGGAATTACTGGTCCCCTCACTACTATTAAAGATGACAATATTCTACTTAGTTTCTTATTAAAAGATAAATAAAGATGACAATATTCTACTTAGTTTCTTATTAAAAGATAAATAAAGATGACAATATTCTACTTAGTTCCTTATTTATCTTATTGAAGTTGAGGTAAATATGACGGATTTTAAAACACGCTAAATTGGCCCTTATTAGCAAGCAATTCATACCATTTTGAAGAACCAGTCTTATTAGAATCAACTATATTCACTATTAGAAAAGTATCCAATGAAGAATCCAATTTTTTTGTACCACGTTCTCTTTGCATTAATAAGCTCAAGTGATATGCTAAACTATTCGCCAAATTATCCGCGAGTGCTCTTGGTAATTTTTTTAACAATATATATGTCTGAAATATTAAAGATCTTTCATATTTTGGATATGCTCGGATGTGTTGACATGCATACAACCATGGTTTAATCCAACTTTAAATGACGCTTCTTTTTTAGATTTTGTTCTTGTTTGTCTCGCAATAAATTTCTTGCTTGTGCTTCTTCCTGTCTTCCTTTCAAAGGGCATATTTTTCTCAATGCAATATTCTCATTTTTATTAACCATAATCTTTCTTTATATTACCAAATTTGCTTTCCATCTCCAATTTAACTACACATTTGGCTTCACTATTGAATTAGCACCAATTTTAGAATTTTTTTATATATCAAACAAAAACTACTTGTTTGGCAGTTAATTTCTAACACTCAAAACTATTGTCAATCCATGGCAGTAGTGCCAAAAATGTGATTTGCCATTTTACTTATTCTTTTAATATTACCAAGAATAAACCTATAAAGGGAGGATTCAAATATGGAGAAAGACTAAATGCATGAGATACACTATTAAGATCACACAATTAACTGCTTCTGAATGGTAGAGTCCATAGAACACGTTGTCCTATTGTCATATGTTTATATAGTAAAAAGTATGAATAAGAATAATTTTTACTTAATACTTGATTAACTTGGTTCAATAGGAACTTACAATATTTAAAAAAAGATTTATAAAAGCCTCTTAGATTATTTTCTTGCTTTAATAGCTAATAGATAAAAATTAATTATTAAATTTTTCTTCTAAGTTGTAAAAACTCTTTCATGGCTTAAAAAAAGCCATAAGTTAATACAAATAGGATAAGAGAGATAAAAAGTTAGTATGGTTAATATTAGGATTAAGTTGAGGATAGGATCAAGCTTAAAAATCCTTAAAATAAGTTGGATTGATACCAAGGGATCAACCATGAATGGGATAGGGTCAAAATTGGACCTCTAGCCACAAAAACGACCTCTAAGGGCAAGAAGTCAGGTCATTTGGAGATTGGTGACTAGGATTGGATAATTTGCTTAAAGAATATTTTAAAGATATTAAGCTTGTTTCTATAGGATTTGGAAGGACTTAGCAATTGATATCTAAAATTAGAGTTTATATTAGAAGTTAAGTTTTATGCAATAAAATTAGAGCTAGCACTTTTGGCCATTCTGTGTAATTAGTGTGACATCCATAATTGAAATTTTGATAATGTGTGGTTAATTGAGTGTGCTAAGATTGAATAAAGAATTGTGACAATCTAATAGTGCATTCAAGTTTTATTCAATCTTTAGTACAAAGAGGTACTAGAAGTTGGGAGTTTAGAGTTGATTAGGGTTTTTACAATATCTAAAGATCTATTAGTTGAATCAAGGTGAAATTTAGCACATTGTTAGAAGACTTAAAGGACAAGCTACACACCAATTTTTAGCTAAAGTTAATGGTTAGAAAAGGAGAAATTACTACTGGGATATCTGCATCAACCTTTAAGCCGATGGCCAAGTAACATTAGTGTGGGATTTGATTGATTTATCACAATCTGTAAGTTGGGTTGGATTAAAACTTTTTGAGCTTATATAAGACTTATATTTGCACTTGTATATAAAATTTCATACCAAGTTGATAGTTAGATTAGAAATTATAGCTTATTAAAATTCACTAAATAAGATTAGGATTTGTAAGGAGAAATCTAGTTATTTAATTGTAATAAGTAAGAAGACAATTGGGATTTACATGTAGATGAAGTTATCAAGAAGAGTATTTTTTAGCACTTTATATTGACTTAAGCACTCTCATATTGATATTCAATCATATTCTTTATATACGGAAAAAACTTGTTAAGGATTCTTCGATATTTGTGAACTGCATCTTCACCCTCCACAACCAGGTGCCCAGTGCATTTCCGAACATGACAACATGTAATATAATACAAATGCTCTAAATAATCCCGTCCTCTTCATCTTCCTACTGCTACATAGTTAAAAATATACTTTGTAATACTATCTTCTATAATTCTCTTATTGTAATTTGTTGTCTTCCTCCAATCTCATAATAACAACCAGTGATATTGCAATGTCTCAACAGACTATATACAACCGCTTCACATTCCAATCATTGGAAATAACTTCTCACTAATAATTGCTTCCAAAATTAATCATCTCTCCAATATTCTCTTTCACCATTCAACTCTCATGGTCAATTAGGAACAACATTTTCATTCACAATCAGACTACATTGATATATTCAGCTTTCGATTGCCACTTTGCCACACCAAATTCAAGCATCAAATAGTTGTAATTTCTTACTCATCCATACATGAATTAAATTTTTTATTTTATTATTGTACTTCACAATTGACATGATACAATCAATCGGAATGTAATCCGAATTCTCTACTATAGTCTAATATAAAAGAAAACAAAAGAAAGAAGTAGTACCAAGCTTACTCTGGCTCTTGGCTCTTACAGTTGGGCCCCAATTTCTTCTTCCTTATTCTCTTTATACTAAAAATCGAGACTAAAACTGTCATCTCTCTTCTTTTAACTGCTTTTTCAACTAACTTTCCTATGTTACCATCTATATTGGCTAGTAATTGGATTAATCATCCAATATATCAGTTTTTAATCCTTATTCTATCACACAAGATTATCTATCTATTCTATAATATGCAACTTGATGCGGTATGTTTTAAATCTCTTAATTTATAAGAAAAGAAGCGTCAGTTAGAAGAAGGTTTATTTTTATATTATGGCAATGAAGACCACAAGATTCACAATTATTCAAAGAAACAAAATCAATACATCTCCAAAATCAAGACATCTCCAAAATCAAGAATGTAATCATTCAAGAAAATAAAGATGTTTAGTCATAATAGAGACTATGTGGCTGGTTAATTCAACATCATAAAATTACTCAAGTTTCTTTCTTTCTACTCAATTTGCTAGTTGCTTTATTAAATCTTTTGTGTTTTGGCCCTCATAAGCTTCAGACAATCGCTTTATCAAATTAAAGGATATCCGCTTTTTTTTTAAATGAGACATTTATTAAGCTTCATAAAATTCTTGTAGTACAAAAATCCAAACTTATTCATGTAGAAATAATAGATAGACAATCTTTATTCTTTGATAGTATCACCTATGAAACAATACCTATGTAAGTGTCATTTAAAGACCATAGCAGCCAAATTATATTTAATGTTATTACAACTCCTTCAAATCATGTTATTCTTAGACTTTTTTAGTTGAAAAAATATAACCTATTTATTGATTAGAGGCCATGAAGAATAACATTTCTAATAGAAATTCCTACAAGAATATTTTGTAAAAAGTTATAAGTTGATAAGTCTTTATTTATTAAAGCAAAGGCCTTTATAAGATTGGCCAAAGAAGGTACACCATTTGTTATTTATGCAACTCTAACTAAAGAAGATATGACTTTATTAATAATTATTCTATAATATTATAATAAATTTTAAAGTATTTTTCAAAAGAATAATGCTAATATATTATTAAAGCACCAACCATATAATTATACCATAGATCTTTAGAAAAGAATGCAACCATCTTTTGGCCTAATTTATAACCTTTTTCAAAATAAGCTTTTGGTATTGAAGGATTGTATTAATGAAAACCATGCAAAAAACTTCATCAAGCATTCAAAGTTTCTACCAAGTGTACTTATATTCTTTGTGAAGAAAAAAGATAGTTCCTTGTGTATATGCATTGATGCCACGGACATAAGATTTACTCCAATAAATTACCTAAGTAATATAGACCAATAGAAGTAAATAAAATAAGTTGGTTTGATAATATTTGATAGAAAAGCTTCCTAAAAGCTTCATAGATGCGGAATCACTTTTATACATGTCTATAGGTGATTGGTAGATTAAAAACTTGGTCAACAAGCTAGCCACATGGCGCACATATTGGTAGCTTGTGGAACAAGCTAGCCATGTGTCACACATGTTGATAGCTTACGGAACAAGCCAAGTACGTTGTCATGTTGTAAATTAAAACATAGTGTGAAAGATATAAAGGAATGTGTTAAAATAAAAAGATTAAGATTAGAAGAAGAGAGGATGAAAAAGAGAAAGGATTGTGGTTATAACCACATTATCTTGAAGGTTATAATATTTATCACAAGCTCAGGGATGATAGGTAGGCCAAACTACTAATTTCCTGCTGAAATTTCCACTAGCAGTACCAAGTCATGAAGCCAAGGAATTCTACAATGAAGTCAAGTGGATTCGAACCCACGTCAACTCCAAAGTAGCTAAGAACTTAACCACACAAGCTTCTTTGACTTGGCAGTGAAGGATGTAGTTCTTTCTCTTTTATTTCTAATCTAATCTTAATTGTTTTTTCTACTTATTAGATTTTTTTTTCTATTTTATCTTAGATCTACTTTACCTTTATTCTCTTCTATTTTAGATCTAAACTTAAATATTGTGGGCTGAAATTAGAAGAGAAGTGGGTAGAAAAAAATGATAGTAAGAAGGTAGAATAGAAATTTACCTCAAAAAGTGAGATTCCTTCAAATTAATCCAAAAGAAAGGATTGAAGAGGTGGAAAGATATGGCTGAGGTGTCTCTTTGACCAAGGGAAGAAGGAAGACCAGGCCGGGAGGACAAGAAGGGGGTCGTGAAGAAGAAGAGGAGGTTCTTTTTGGAGAGATAGGGTTTCCTTTTGATAGGTAGTAGACGTTTTTGTGTGTAGAAGAAGCTTAGAAAGGATTTTAAGTGCAATTTTTTGTGGGTTTGTAGTAGACAAGATAGGGAACATATAGAAATAAATTTCATGTCTTTTGGTTAAGTATCAAGGGAGATATGAGTCGTCAAAGTTGCAGGTTTTTAAGACTAGGGCAGTGAGGTTTACTAAATTTCGGGCCTCGGCTCTTGAGAACCATTTGGACTTTAGAGGCAAAATTTGTTGGGGTTGTGTTTCTTATTGAGTTTACTACTTTGAATCAAAATCTTAAGTCAATATGATCTTTGAGCAAAGAGTTATGAGTGAAATTGTAACCGGATGTAGGTGAAAAGAGAAATAGAGTGAAAGCAGAATTGGGGTTTGTATGGGCAGAGTGTGTGTGTGGGTTTTTTTGGGTATGAATGGAGTTAGGGAGTGAATTTGAGTGTGAAATTTGATAGACGTGATCTAAGCAAGTTAAGAAAGAGATGAGGGTAAGTTTGATACTCATTTATCTTATAAAAAAAATGTTATGCTCTTTCAAAGTGATAGGGGTCTATTTCTAAGTCAGTGAAGTTTGGGGGAGCATATCTTTGTGATCAAAGTAGCATTTTGAGTAAAATTTATTGGGGTTTGTAGATATATGAGTCTATTAAGTTGTGTAAAAAACTGATTGCTATTGGAGTTATGGTTAAAGAATTATGAGGAAATTTGTAGTTGGATCTAGAGTTGGTAGAAGACAGAATTAAAGGAGAAGAATAGAGTCTATAACTCTATTTCCAAGAGGAGTTTTGGAGCAAAAATTGGAGGATGTTTACAACATAAAGCAAGCAACAAGCCTACCAAATTTCAATACTTGGGGTTTTGATAATGAGGAGCAATGAAGGTGTGAAGCAAAGGGGGTCTAGAATCAAAGGCAGCATGGAGGGGTTTCTTTGACAACATGGTTCTCTCTAACCACATAAGCTATAATCAAAGGGATTATGGGGTTTGCTTCCTTACTTCCTTAAGTACTTTGTGTTCAAATTTTGCTTCAATTGATGTGATATCCTAGGATTTATGGACAAATTTGAAGGCAGGTTTAGGGTGCAGAATATGGGAAGATTAATAAAGTATGTTTTTATGTAAATTCTTCAGTTTTATGAACTTCATGAATCTCATCTTGCACTTAAGAAACGAGAGGCACAAAAGACTCAGTATTTCTTAGAGCTAAGACTCTCACCACGACAACGTGGCGCACATGTGGAAAACGTGTCGTGCAAGTTTGACACGTGTCTTACAAATTAGACATGTGTATGAGGTCTTATAGAATACCACCACATAGTTCTTAATTAGATAGTATTTATAGAGGTAAGAGTGAAGCCCTCTTCACTCTTGTCAATTCTTTTCTTGGTTCCAATCTAGTTTCAAGAGTCTTCATGTTTCTAGTCTTTGGCAATAGCCATTCCAGTTTTCTTTGAATATACATACTTTCTTATTCCCATTTTGTGACTTTTCTTTGATACAATTTTCATTAGATTATGCATCTTTTTCTAGTTCATGTCCTTGACAAATTGACAAGAGTACACTTATAATATCATAGCTTTGTCTTGTCTTGATTAAGAGTGGATTATCCTTTTCTCTCGATAAGATACAAGCATATTAGAAGTTGCGGATTATCCTCTTCTAAACTAATATTATTTCTAGTATTTTCTTTGTTCTCCCTTCTACTTATCTTGAGTGGTGTTAGATATTTTTTGAAGTATTATCATGGCCGAGCTTACCAAAATGAAGAGTGCAATGGCACAAATGTAAGAGCAAATGAAAGAATTGATGCTTGCAATGTATCAACTCACTCTACCTCAACAAGGAGCAACAAGGTTACCAAATAATGAAGATATAGATATGGTTGGAACTGCTTCAATATTTACACCAAGTCTTATAATTCTTCCTATATTGGAACATCGTCCAAGCATCACAAAACCAAAAATTGATCTACTTGAGAAGTTTGATGGCACAAGATCCAAGTTTCAAAGATTCATCAACCAAGTCCAATTGGTGATTGAATTGCAACCGCAAAGTTTTCCAATTCTAGGATCGCAAGTCAGATTTATTGATACACTATTTTTAGATTCTATCTTATTTTGATTTTCATCTTTTCTGGAACGACGTGATCCAATATTAAATAATTTAGAGCTTTCTTAATAAAATTTTGATTTATATATGGAGAACACAATGCAACTCATGTTGCAACCAACAAGCTTCGTATCCTACGACAAGGCAATCAATCAGTGATATTATATGCTTCACAATTTTAACAACTAGCAATCAATATTAAGTGGAATGATACTACATTCATCAATTAGTTTCTCTACAGATTACAATATGAAGTGAAGAAATTGATGTTGAACTTACCCGATCCTCAAACATTGAGTCAAGCAATAGACTTTGCAATGAAGTGTGATAATCGGTTTTTTGAATTTTAATCTCAAATTTGTACAAGAAAACCTCAGCGATATTATAATTCAGTGGCAGCACCAATGTCTTCTCAATATGTACTTTCAGAAGTCGAGGACATGCAAATTGATGCTATACATTTCAAGCCGCTTACTGAACAAAAAAAGACTCGACGTCATCAAGAAGGATTATGCTTGTATTGTGGAGAACCTAAACACACTGCTTAAAATTATCCAAAGAAATGACGAAACCACAAGATGAGGAGTACGACTATCAAAGAAGTCAATATGTCGGAAAACGAGTTTGTCCAGCCACAATAAGGATCGTGCGGCTGGGATCTTATACAATTTCTAATGAAGGTCCTATCCTCTGCTCACAACCATCTCCTTGTTTTATAATAGATGTGTATTTAGGACCTAATAATTACAAAGCCTCTGCCTTAATAGATTCGGGAGCCTCGGCTTGTTTTTTAGATGAAGAATTTACTAAAAGCCATAGAATACAGATAGTACAAAAATCTAAACCCGTACACGTAGAAGTCATAGATGGTCATCCTTTATCTTCTGGAGATATTACTCATGAAACACTTCCTCTAGATGTAGTAGTAAATGGCCATAATAGTTGCGTAATTTTCAACATAATTAGATCTCCCTCTATTCCAGTTATTCTAGGTCTATCATGGTTAGAAAAATACAACCCTCGAATAGATTGGATTTCTCGTACTCTGAACTTTTCTAAAAGTATAGCTAACAATATAGTTAATCAAGTAAGAAATCACAAGTCTAGTAGAATTAAACCTGCGTTTGTAGGTGCAAGAGCTTTTTTATACGCTGTAGAAGAAGGATCACCTTTTGTCATTTATGCTACATCTATTTCCAACGATGGAAAGACTTCAAGTAGCATTCTAAGTCAGTATCAAGATTATCAAGACGTTTTTGAGAAAAAGAATGCAGATATTCTTCCAGAGCATCGTCCGTATGATTGTTCAATCAACCTTAAAGAAGGAACTCATCCACCATTTGGACCAATCTACAGTTTATCACAAGATGAATTGGCTGAACTCAAGGCATATATTAACGAGAATTTGGCCAAGAATTTCATACGCCATTCTAAATTTCTAGTAGGAGCTCCAATTCTATTTGTGAAGAAAAAAGATGGATCATTGCGGATCAGTGTTGACTATTGAGGACTCAACAAGATCACAATCAAGAACAGATATCCATTACCTTTGATATTAGGACTCCTGACCAGTTGAATCAAGCTAAGATCTATACAAAAATAGATCTAAGAGGAGCATACAATCTAGTACACATCAAAGAAGGAGATGAATGGAAAACTGTATTTTGAACCAGGTACGGATATTTTAAATATAATATCATACGTTTTGGACTTATGAATGAATTAGCTACTTTTCAACATCTCATGAATGATGTTTTTAGTGAATTCCTAGACAATTTTGTCGTCGTCTACCTAGACGATATTTTGATCTATTCTAAGAACATAGAAGAACATGAAGTACATATTCGTCAAGTATTATAAAAACTTAGAAATGCGGGATTATACGCTAAGATGGAAAAGTGTGTATTTCACACTACTCAAGTTGATTTCTTAGGATACATCATTTCAAATAATGGTCTCATGATGGATTCTAAGAAAGTCCAGATAATCATGAATTGGAAGATTCCAAAGACGGTAAAAGATGTTCAATGCTTTTTGGGATTTGCCAATTATTATCGAATCTTCATCAAAGACTTCTCTTGAATTGCGGCTCCACTTACACGTTTGGCTTGTAAAGACAAACTCCAATGGAATCAAGAAGCGGAAGCAGCATTTAAAGCTCTGAAGACATCGTTTGTTTCTATACCAATCCAGTATCGTATAGATTTTTCCAAGGCGTTTTTTATGGAAATAGATGCATCAGACTTTGCCTTGGATGCGATTTTGTCACAAATATGAACAGATGAACAACTTCATCCAATAGCTTTTTATTCAAGAAAATTCTCAACAATGAAATCAACATTGATTGTTGAATCAACTTTTCTCAAGCAAATTTAGTCAAATATGCCCTCAGATCCTCTTGTTCATGATATTAAGAATAATTCTTCCAAGTCTCATGATTCTTCTAAATTCGAGTTCAAAAACAATCTACTATACTTCGAAGGATGTCTATATGTTTTAGAAGGAGAAGCACATTTACGTGTTCTTCAAGCACGTCATGATTTTTCAGCGATATGACATTTTAGATACAACAAGACTTTGGAACTTATATCAAGAGATTTTTGGTGGCCTCAAATGTGGAAGGCAATCAAAGATTTTGTGCAATCATGTGATATCTGCTCAAGATCAAAGACTCCTCGTCATCAATCTTTTGGGCTTCTTTAGCCATTACCTATTCCAGAACAATCATAGTCTTCTGTTTCTATGGATTTCATCACAGATCTTCTAAGCTCAAGATCTTATGACTCTATATTTGTGATAGTAGATCGGTTCACCAAGATGGCACATTTTGTGCCATGTACAAAATCTATCACAAGTGAAGAAACAGTTAATCTTTTCATTGATAATATCTATCGCTATCATGGATTATCTAAGGATATTATATCGAATAGGAGAACTCAATTTGTGTCAAGATTTTGGAGAACCCTTTTTAAGATCTTAAAAGTGGACATAAAATTATCTTTAGCTTTTCATCCTCAAATTAATATATATATATGGACAAACGAGTAGCATGAATCAAGTCTTGAAGCCAATGCAGGTATATAAGTATTTACTGTGAATGATTGGATAGCTCTTACTGCCCATTAGTTGAATTCTTGCATAATAATGATACATTCTTCTCATAGTCTTGTTCTTTGCAGTGCATAATTCTACTGGCGATTTTGATCTTTTGAGCTTTGAAAGTTTGGCGAGATTGTTGATTTGACAAATTCTTTGTTAGAGCTACATGCAATAATGAAGTTGCAATTAAAAGAAGCTCAAGAATGACAAAAAACAAATGTAGATGCGTATTGCAAGGAACAACCACAATTCAACGTGGAAGACAAGGTATGGTTACTTTGTCACAATATCAAGACTATTCATCTTTGTGATAAATTGGACTATCGTAGGTTTGGATCTTTTCCTATCTTTAAATAAATCAATCTAGTTTCATATCGATTATACCTATCAGAGTCCATGAAGATCCATCCTATATTCCACGTGTCATTACTCGAGCCATATAAGACAATGGATATACAAGGAAGAAGACACATACCACCACCTCCTGTAGAAGTGGATAATGATGAAGAATTCAAGATTGAAGAGATTTTAGATTTAACGTGGCGCCAAAATCGGCTGAAAAAAATTGGCACGGATATAATATTAGTGAACGCACATGGGAGCCATCAAAAAATCTAACAAATGCATCAATAAAAGTCAATGCATCTCATCGACGACATCCATCAAAACCAAGATAAATACTCAAGAAAATCTTTGCTATAAAGCAAGGCAGGTTCTATAGAGGTTTCATCCTACCTTGTATCATTGTTTGTCATTAGATTTGTTTGTGCTAAATGGATGGAGAATCAACAACTAGCAAACTCAGCTCAAGAGGTATCATTTGCTGATTTATCGGATAAGACATTATGACTATCACAACCTTCAAGACGATGGAATAGAGATGAAGACCCTCAAGAATGACATGTCTTTCCTCGGATTGATGACAAAATACAACATATTTGGTATCACGACCTTGGAAGAGACTTCCGATGTTTGATGATACTTTTAGAAGTAGGAACTATTCCTGATGGTGTTCCAAATATTTTCTTTGAAGGAAGTTATGAAAGTCTCAACAATGATCAAATAATAAGGTGGTCTTCTTGCCTTGATATGGGATATTATTGATGGCTGAAAGAACCTATCAACTACCTTCGAAGGAAACAAAGATCAAAGTATGTGGCAAGCATAATTTGATGTATCCTGGACTTTCTCAACATATAATCACCGCTTCTCATGGAACTCGTTCTTAGAAGGGGGGATAATGTCACGGACATAAGATTTATTCTAATAAATTACTTAAGTAATATACACCAATAGAAGTAAGTAAAATAAGTTGATTTGATAATATCTGATAGAGAAGCTTCCTAAAAGCTTCATAGATGCAAAATCACCTTTATACATGTCTATAGGTGATTGGTAGGTTAAAAACTTGATCAATAAGCTAGCCACATAGCGCTGTCGTGTTGTAAATCAAAACATAGTGTGAAAAACATAAAAGAATGCATTAAAATAAAAAGATTAAGATTAGAAGAAAGGTTGATAGAAAATTAGTAGTAAGAAGATACAATAGAAATTTACCTTGAAAAGTGAAATTTCTTCAAGTTAGTAAAAAGAAAAAGGTTGAGGAAGTGGAAAAGACATGGACTAAGAGGTCTTTTTGAACAAGAGGATAAAGAAGACCAGGAGGGAGATGACAAGGAAGGGTCGTGAAGAAAAAGGAGGAGAGTTTTTTTGGAGAGATAGGGTTTCTTTTTGATAGGCAGTATACGTTTTTGTATGTAGAAGAAGCTTAGAGACGATTTTAGGTGCGAGTTTTTGTAGGTTTGTAGTAGACAAGATAAGGAACTTATAGAGACAATTCTCATGTCTTTTGATTAAGTATCAAGGGAGATATGAGTCGTGAAAGTTGCAGGTGTTTAAGACTAGGGCAGAGAGGGTTACTAAATTTCGGGCCTTGGTTCTTGGAAACCACTTAGACTTTAGTGGCGAAATTTGTTGGGTTTTTGTTCCTTATAGAGTTAACTACTTTGTGTCAAAATCTCAAGTCAATATGACCTCTAAACAAAGAGTTATGAGTGAAATTGTAACCGGTTTGAATGAAAAGAGAAATAGAGTGAAGGCAAGGTTGAGGGTTTGTATGGGCAGTGCATGTGTGTGGGTTTTTTTGGGTATAAAGAGATTTAGGAGATGAATTTGAATGTGAAATTTGATAGACATGATCTATGTAAGTTAAGGAAGAGATGAGTGTAAGTTTGATACTCATTAGTCTTATAAATAAAATGTTATGCTCTTTCAAAGTGACAGGGGTCTATCTCCAAATCAGTGAAGTTTGAGGGAGCATATCTTTGTGATCAGAGTAGTATTTTGAGTAAAATTTATTGAAGTTTGTAGATATATGAGTCAATTAAGTTGTGTAAAAAACTGATTGCTATTGGAGTTATATTCGAGGAGTTATGAGGAAAATTGTGGTCGGATCTAGAGTTGTTAGAAGGCAAAATTAAAGAAGAAGGATGGAACCTATAACTCAAGTTTGGAGAAGGCTCTTGGAGCAATATTTGGAGGGTGTTTACAAAATGAGATAAACTATAAGCCTACCAAATTTCAGCACTTAGGTCTTCTTTAATGAAGAGCAATGAAGGTGTGAAGCAAAGGGGTCCAGAATCAAAGGCAGCATGGAGGAATTACTTTGACAACATGGTTCTCTCTAACCACATGAGCTATAATCAAAAGGTTTATGGGGTTTGCTTCTTTACTCTCTTAAGTACCTTGTGTCCAAATTTTGCTTCAATTGATGTGATATCCTAGGATTTATGAGCAAAATTGAAGGCGGGTTTCTAAAGGCAGAATATGTTAGGGTTAATAAAGTATGTTTTTATAAAAATTCTTCAATTTTATGAACTTTATGAATCTCATCTTGCACTTGAGAAACTAGAGGCAAAAAAAGACCCAGTGTTTCTTAGGGCTAAGACTCTCACCACGACAGCGCACATATTGGTAGCTTGTGGAACAAGCTAGCCATGTGTCACACATGTTGGTAACTTACGGAACAAGCCAAGTACGTGGCGCACATGTGGAAAACGTGTTGTGCAAGTTTGACACGTGTCTTGCAAATTAGACACATGTATGAGGTCTTATAGAATACCGCCACATAGTTCTTAGTTAGATAGTATTTATAGAGGCAAGAATGAAGTCTTTTTCACTCTTGTCAACTCCTTTCTTGGTTCTAGTCTAGTTTCAAGAGTCTTCATGTTTCTAGTCTTTGACAATAGCCATTCCAGTTTTCTTTGAATATACATACTTTCTTATTTCCATTTTGTGACTTTACTTTGATACAGTTTTTATTAGATTATGTATCTTTTTCTAGTTTATGTCCTTGATAATTGATTATCAAAGCTTAAATAAGATAATGGTGAAGAATCATTATTCACTATCATTAATCTCAAGACTTTTAGAACAACTTGACTAAGCAAAAATTTATACTAAAGTAGATCTTTATGGAGTATACTAAAGTATATAAAGTGAAATATTTCATCCATCAAAGATGGAATTTTTGAGATATGTTGTATCTATTGAAGATTTGATGATAGATTTTAAGAAGGTAGAAGCAGTTCTGTAGTGGGCCATTTCAAAAATTGTAAGAGACATTGTCGTGTTGTAATATGTTTATATAATGAATAGCATGAATAAGAATAATTTCTATTTAATACTTGATTATCTTGATTCAATATGAACTTAAGATATTAAAAAAATAGATTTATAAAAGCGTCTTATATTATTTTCTTATTTTAATAGCTAATACATAAAAGTTAGTTATTAAATTTTCCTTCTAGGTTGTACAAACTCTATTACTGCTTTTAAAAAGCTATAAGTTAATAAAAATAAGATAGAGAAGATAAATAGTTAATATGGTTGATACTAAGATTAAATTGAGGATAGGATTAAGCTTAAAAATCCTTAGAATAAGTTGGATTGATACCCGGGAGTTGACCATGTATGAGATAGGATCAAAATTAGACCTCTAGCCACAAAAATGGCCACCAAGGGCAAGGAATTGGAAGCATTTAAAGATTGGCAACTAAAATTAGAGAGCTAGCTTCAAGCTCATTCTAAGGACATTAGGCTTGTTTTGAGAGGATTTGAAACAATTTAGTAATTATTATCTAAAATCAGGGTTTATATTTGAAGTTAAGTTTTTATACAAAAAAGTTAGGACCAAAACTTTTAGCTATTGTATACAATTGAAGTGACATCTACAATTTAAAATTGGATAATCTATGGGCAATTGAGTGTGCTAAGATAAAATAAATATTTGTAGCAATCTAATGGTACAAAGAAGTACCAAATGTAGGGTTGCTTAAGATTTCTGTGATATCTACAGATCTATTTGTTGAATGAAGGTGAAATTTTGCATAGTGTTAGAAGACTTAAAGGGCAAGCTATATACCAAATTTTAGCTGAAGTTAACAATTAAAGAAGGAGAATTTTCTACTAGGATATCTACATCAACCTTCAAGCTGATAGCCAAGTGACATTAGTGCAAGTTTTAGTAGATTTTCTACAATCTGTAAGTTAGGTTAGATTGAAATTTTTTAAATACATAAAAGACTTATATTTACATTTGTATACAAAGTTTTATACCAAATTGATAATTAAATTAAAGATTATAGCTTATTGAAGTTTGTTGAATAAGATTAGGATTTATAAAGAAAAATCTAGTTGCTTGATTGTGACAAGTAATAAAGCAATTGGACTTTATATATGAATGAAGATATCAAGAAGAGTATTTTTAAGCACTTTGTATTGACTTAAGCACTCTCATATTGATATTCAATCATATTCTTCTTATATGGATGAAAAATGTTAAAGATTCTTGGGTATTTATGAATTGCAACTTCTTCCTCGATAGCCAGGTGTCCAATGTCGTATGTCATGAAGTCTTGCTTGAGAATGCTCTGGGCACTTGGTTGTTGAAGATAAAAAGAAATAACAATAACTAATTCTAATACCTCTAGTCAAACTCTAAACAAACCTTAACCAAATCTTAACTAAATCCTTATCAAATCCTAAACAATTCTAATCAATTTTAATCAAATCCTCACTAAATCCTAATCAAATCCTAAACAAATCTTAAACAAATCCTAGACAAATCTTAAATAATTCTAATCAAATCTTAACTAAATCCTAATCAACCCTGGTCAAATTCTAATTAAATCTTAGTCAATCTTAGTCAAATCCTAATTAAATCTTAGTCAATCCTAAATAAATCTTAAATAATCCTAATCAAATTTTAATTAAATTCTAGTCAAATTCTAATAAATTTTAATTAAATCCTAATCAATTGTAGTCAAATTTTAATTAAATTCTAATCAAATCCTAAATGAATCTTAACTAAATTATAATCAAATCCTAACTAAATTCTATTCAAATTCTAACTAAATTCTAGTCAAATCCTAACAAATCTTAGTCAAATCCTAACTAAATACAAGTCAATCCTAATCAAATCCTAACTAAATCTTAATCAAATTCTAATTAAATCCTAATCAAATTCTAATAAATTCTAATCAAATCCTATCTAACCTTAGTCAAATTCTAAACAAATCCTAACAACCCTAACCAAATCCTAACTAAATCTTAACAAATCCTATCCAAATCCTAATAAATCCTATAACAGATTTAAACTATAATGGCTAATGCTCTAACCGTTGATCTTAGTCCAAATTTCACATACCTTTCAACAATCTAATTTACAATATACACAAGAAATTTGAAAGAGATCTAAGATACCCACCAAAATTTATGATTAAACTTATACTCGAGTCTCAACCACCATCCTTCTTCAATCCTAATGTCAATTTTCTAGCACAAATAACTTCTATTTGTGCTGTTCAATCACTTTCAAAACACATATACACATAAGACATCTTATCTATTATTTATATAAAAAATTTTCATCTCAATCCAACTAATTAATTGCTAAATATTTGGCAAATCCTTACTGACCTTCAAACCTCAACTTCTAAGATCTTAGCACACTTGAATTCTGATACCTCCTAATTGAATTGTTAGATCTATGTCAAACTTATAATATACATTAATCACATTTGTAGTCACAAATCATCAAATTTTCACTCATAGATCTAAAACTTAACTCCTAGAAAGCTAAAAAATGTAAACCTCTCTTTATTTCACAAGATCCCAAATCATTCAATACAACCTTGACTTTGTAAAGCTCTTACAAAGCCAATTTTTCTTCAAATTATTCAAAATCAACTCTCACACATACCTTCATAAGTTTGATTTCTAATCTCACTTTCCAATCTGCCAAAGATCCCTTGATCCACCATAGACACGTGGTTTTGTATCTCAAGATCTGATTCTGACTCAAGCACATAACCGGTCTTCTCTGGGTATCAATTCTAAGATTTTTAAGATAAAATTTCTTAAAATTTCACCTTAATTCTTCTCAAAAGATGTCTATATTATTTATTTTTTTAATATACTTTATTTTATCTTATTTATAGCTATACAGGTAGATAAAAATCTTTCCTATAAAAAGGCAGCATTAGCCTTTTAATTTTTTTTTACTTTCTTCTCTATTATTTATAATTCTTAGATAATTTATTCAATTATTTCTATTTGAGTTCCTATGTATTATAGTTATTCCCTTTTTCTTTCACCTAATAGCCGTATTATTATACAACATCCATCCCCCCCCCCTTCCAAATTTATACATCCTTTGACATGCGCCAAAATTTCTTCAATATACTAATATGTGACACTTTTCACCTTGGTCTAATTCTTGATCCTCAATTTGTTCCTCGTCTTTTGTTTTAATATCCCTCAATAGATTTTGTTCTTCATCAAAATGAATATATACTCCTCTTTGTTTGAATAACTTGACTTGCTTGCCTACTATCAGTGTCTTTAATTTTGTTCTATCAAGCTCTTGTAAAGAGTAGGTTCCATTGTCATAGACCTTTATCACAACATATGATCCAAATCAATGCTTAGAAAATATTTATAATGTATTATATTGATTATTCAAACTATTGTCATAGACTAGTACCTAATTACCTTCTTTTATTTTTTTAGGTTGTAATCGATGCGTTTTATTAAATCTTTCTTTATTCTTTTCCCTTGCTTCTTTCAATCTTCCAATTGCTATTTGAATATCTTTAGGTCTTCTTTCCAATTACTGAATCCATAATATTAGAAGATCCTGTCTATTAAGATCATCCTTCCAAGGTAATATTTTCTATGTAGACATTATTTCTTCTATTGGCATAATTAACTTTTGTCTATACATTAACTCAGAAGGCATATAACCAGTTATTGTACCATGAGTTGTACGATCTACCCATAATACAAATGGTAGTAGCCTTAGCCACTGATGTATTTTGCCATTGAATACTTTTATTAATACCTGAATAATAGGTGAATGTCTATGCTCACTCTTTCCATTACCTTCTAGATTATATGTTGTTGTCAGAGAAAGTTTAATTTCCATTCTACCAAAGAATTTTCTTGCTTCTTTTTAATCCAATTCATGTCTATCTATAGTGATTTTTTCAATACAACTATAGCAACAAATAATGTCTTCTAAGAGGAATCGACATACACTTTTAGTACTCTTTGTTCTTAATGCTTATCCTTCAACCATATTTAATAAATCTTCACATGTAAGTACTAAATATTTCATTTGTCCAAGTTCCATAGATATTGCCGCTAAATCCACTACCTACTTATAATATAATGCTAGAGGATAAGTTGGATATAATTCATTTTGATTTCGAATATTAGAATAAACTTGACAAGTCTCACATGATCCTATAAAATTTGCCACATCTTTGCATATGCCTTTCTACCAATATCTTTGTTTTATTTTAATAAAAGTTGCCCAAATTCTTCTATGTCCTGTCAACAAACTCTCATGGAATTCTTTAATAATCTTTTGTTGAACTTCTAAACCACATATCACCCGTTGTGGTACTTCTCATCTTCTCTTTGGATGCTTCTATAAATATCTATCATATAGAAAATATCCATAGGCCTTTTTATGGATTTTTTCAAATTTTTCATTTGTCCAATCTTCTTGTTGCTTTAATGTACTTAGATACTCTCCAACATCTTCCTATTCACCTTCATATAAATCTCTTGAAAAGGATTCCAATGGTATATTTAAACATATATCTTCTTCTTTTAATAATACATTAGTATAAAACTTTGTGCCCACATCATCTTCCAAGTCAATCATATTTTTTTCATCATAATACCTCATCCTTGATAACATATCTGTAACTGAATTATTTTTTCTTAAAATGTGCTTAAATTCTAAATTCATAGATTTAATATATGCTATTCATCTTAACATAGCAATATCAAGAGTTAAAAAACTTGTGATCATGTCCAATAAAGATAGATAATCTATTTTTATAACTATTGAAGCTCCTATCAATTATTCTTTTTTATTTTTTATACCTATAATTACACCCCATAACTTTCTTTTAATTTGTGCATATGCCCTTTATCTAATATTCAAAATCTTTGCTCCAAATCTTACTACATATCTATTCCCTTATTCATCATCTTGTCCAATTGCCCAATCTATTCCAATTGGACTTGCATCAACTGTCAATATCACTGGCCTTCCATAATCATAACCCACTTTATTCAAAGTTGGAGGTGAAGAAAGAAGTTCCTTCAATTTTTCCATAGCTCTTTTTTGTTTTTCTTTCTATTAAAACTTTTGATTCTTTCTTAGCAACTCATAAAATAGATTTGCTACATGTGCAAAATGAGATATCCATATATGATAGAAAATACAAGCTCCTAAAAATCTTCTGTCTTTTATTATATTTGTACATTCTTTTATCTTTTTAATAATATCTATCTTTTCAATACTTGACTTACGCCCATAAGAACCACATATGTATCCAACAATAAGTATCTTATTTATCCCAAATATAGATTTAGTACATGATAAGGTCAAATGTACCTCTTTCAACTATGATAAAATCTTTTCACAATCAATAATATGATTTGCAACAAATCTTCTACAACCCCTTTGATCCAATATTTCATCTTTTTTTTCTTCTACACATCTTTTAATTGGAACATCATCTAAGAATGGTATAGTTTTTTTAATAAAAAATCTCACAATACTTTATCATTGCATTCATCATATGAGCTACTGAATTAGTAGCTCCTTGAGACAATGTACACATCCTTATTAAATCCAATAGACTGTTATAGTAGTTAAATTTCTATTTTGTAATACCAATTGGAATTGATCATATCTTGAGTAAAGATTATCCATTGAATAAATAGCCCTTTTAGCAAATGCTTCTACAAATTCATCCATAAATGGATTTGAATCCATATTTCTAATAGTTATTTTATTCATATATTACATGTCTTGTATAAACCTCATTATTCTATTTTTCTTTGATACTGTAAACCATCAATTATAATAAGGTACAATAGATGATTCTAAAATCCCAATTTTAATCTTTTTATTGAATAAATTTATTAATTTAGATAAATATGCTTTTGGCACTGGAATCGGCCACAAATTCTATAGTTTATGAAGAATAGTAAAAATAACCATAGGTACTATAATACTTGGATCCACACATCCAATTTCATGTGCTTCAAATACAAAAGTCTTTTCATGTTGTGAAAGCATTTCTTTAAAACATTCTTCTTCACATTTTGTCAAAAATCCATCACATCCAACCTTTAATCCATCTAATATAATATCTATAAATTCATGTCCTATCTTCCTAAGATCCCTTAAATTTGATTGTATAGATGCTCCATTCATCTTTTTTCACAATCCAATGGTAATGGCAAAACCACCTGGTTTTTTCTACAAATTTATACTCAGTTTCAATATGTACTTTTTGGTGATTTAAGATTTCTATAAATTTTTGAATTTCATCATAATATTTTTTTGAACATACATTAATAATTCTATTCTCTGCTTGTAATCCATTTTGTAATAAATAATTTAATTTTTCCATAATATTTCCAAATCCAATTTTTTCAAATGATCCTGAAATAAATTTGTCTTCAATTAATT
Source organism: Physcomitrellopsis africana (assembly GCA_036785485.1). Classification (NCBI taxonomy): domain Eukaryota; kingdom Viridiplantae; phylum Streptophyta; class Bryopsida; order Funariales; family Funariaceae; genus Physcomitrellopsis; species Physcomitrellopsis africana. The sequence continues at coordinate 27,659 of JAWRVF010001289.1, forward strand.
TTCCATTTTCTTTTAAGATTTATTCCATATTATTAATATGATGTTTATCTATCTTTTTTATCTTATCAATAGTATTAAAAGATAATACACAATCTTGTCTCAATCGTATAAGTCCAATAGATAATATCTTCTCTTTCAAATTAAGTAGAAGCATTTCTTTCTCTAATCCATTACAATCCCGCTTTATAATGGTGCATGGTAAAAATACTCAAGATCTTCAAATTTCTCATTTGATAATAGCTTCTCTCTCAACTTATCACGATTTCTTTCATGATTGGCAAAAACAATCAAAAATTGAACTGCTCTCATTTCATCTTGACTTCTTATCCTTACATAGGCTAAACCATCATCCATTACCTTTGTCTCCATTCGTGTGGTGGTAATATATGGTTGTCTCAATATAATAGGGTATGTAGACATCTCTTGTACAAATGAATGTTGTTCATGCATAACGTCTCTTATTATCACTTTGATATTTGGACAAGCTCCATACAAATCTTTCTTTGAATTATTTGCTCATCTTATCATCTATCCATGTTCAGTATCAATAGGTCATTTTTCCTTTTTATATAGCTCTTTTATATCAAATTGATTTTAAAACCATAATCAATTAATGCCACAATTGGTTCTTCCAAATCTTCTAATTTTACTAAAGTTTCAGTAGTAGCCCTTATCTAATGAGTTTGGGAATAATAACTAGATGGTTGAATTCTATTTCCTTCCTTTGTAAGTCCAACTTATAAACCATCTTCTAATATTTGTATTTCATCTTTTTCATCTATATTATTTTTCATTGCCTTTATTCTTTATATATTTGGTATCATAATATCTCCTATAGATTGCCATTTTTTTTTTATTATATCAATAATAACTTCATAAAATTCATGCTTTGTAATTTCTAAAATTTCACCAATTGTAAATTCGACCTTCCTCCTTAAAATCCGTTCTTCTAATATCTTCTTTAAATCTATAGCAGCCTCAATATTTGATTGTAATTTGTAGGCAAGAGTCTTTCTCTTTTCTTTTAGAATTTCCTTCTCCTTTATAGAAACATTCTCCACCTCCTCCTCATGCATAGGATTTTTTTGTTGCCTTGCTTTATCTCTTCTTGTGGTCTTTTTTGATGGCTCTTCATTATTTTCATCTCTTCTTTGTTTTTTTTCTATTAATGCTTCACATTGATTCCTTATAATATGAGCATGCATTGATAATCCATCTATTGAATCATTCCACCTAATAATTTGCCGAATATTATTACCAACACATTTTAAATCATTTGCAATAAATTTTTTCTTTTCAACATAATTCATTGCGCTTGTCCACAAAGAACAAGATTCTCTTGAAAATTCAAGATTTATACTTAAATATATGCTTTGATTTGCTTCTGTCCAATATATTAATGCTTCCTTATTTGAAATTATATACACTTTAAATATATCTCTTGCAAATACCTTCATTCTTCCTTTATCAAAATTTATTTTTAAATTTTCTCCACTTTCTTTCAAGTATATCATACCATCTTTAAAAAAAAAAAAAAATCCTTTGCATAGCACCTCTGTAAAATCTTTACACTCCTTTCTTGAATATTCCATGCTATCACACCACATGCACCTATGCACCATACCTTCCATTGGTCCTGAATTTTGTCTTATTGATATCCTTGATGATTGACCCTTTTCTTCAAGTTTTGTAAATTTTTATTTATAAATCTCTCATTTCTTATATGATCTCATTCATATTCTTATCTTCTTTCTTTGATGTTCATATTGAAGGTTGAATCATAGATGTAGGATGGTTGGTAGGCTATTTTACCTTAGATGCTTGTAATAGTCTTTAAATATCCATCCTATCCTTTCTCCTTTCTCTTTTTGCAAGCAATTCTATTGCCTCTTCTACTTCTTTCCAATTTCATGTCAATCCTTCTTCTTCTTTTTTATCTTCAAGCAATGCTTCCAATTTTTCATACAACTCTCTATCAATCATTTGAAGAAAAAATTCTACTTTATTTGGATCCAACAATTGCCTGTCTTTCTTTAACAAATGAAAATATTGTCTTTTAAATTTTTTTAATAATTTTTTTGCTTGAAGATACTTCTTAGGCCTTTCAATCCATTCAAAAAACGACTTCTTTGTAATCCGATCATTGTCTTCTAAAAAATATTCATCCCTCAATATTTGAAAAAAATTCTCCCATGAACCTCCAATATGTCCTTTAATAGACTTCACATGATTCCTTATCTCTGGTGCAGTAGCCAATTCGAATAATTCAACCATCTTTTTTTTGGAAACATGCTTCAATTCTATTTTTTTCACATAATATCTTAAATATCTTATAATATCCTTTCCTCTAAATTGATCAAATTTGTCCACAACTGCTTGTAATGCTTTGTTTGACATACCTTCTTTGTGATCTTTAACTTCTTGTTGTTGCATAAATAAAGCAAATACTTCAAATATGCTTGCAAAATTAGAATCAAAATACATGCCTTGTTCTCCACTAATACTTTTGCTTCTAGCTCCACTTGAAATACCACTTATAGCTCCGCCTTCTATTTTCTTGCCTTCCTTCTCTATAATTCAAATAGATCAAAAAAATCCAATTACCTTCCACCTTAAGCTTTTCACGTCAGATTCACCAAATATGTTATATGTTGTAAAGTCTTGCTTGAAAATGCTCCGGACACCTCATTATTGAAGATAAAAAGAAATAACAATAATTAATCCTAATACCTCTAGTCAAACTCTAAATAAACCTTAATCAAAACCTCACTAAATCCTTGTCAAATCCTAAACAACCCTAACCAACCTTACTTAAATCCTAGCCAAATCCTAAACGAATCCTAAATAAATCTTAGACAAATCCTAAACAATCCTAATCAAATCCTAATTAAATCCTAGTCAATTCTAATCAAATTCTAAACAATCCTAGTCAACCTTAATCAAATTCTAAATAACTCTAATCAACCTTGATCAAATCCTAACTAAATGCTAATTAAATTCTAATCAATCCTCGTCAAATCCTAATTAAATCTTAATCAATCTTGATCAAATTCTAATTAAATCCTAATCAAATCCTAAATAAATCCTAAATAATTCTAATCAAATTTTAACTAAATTCTAATCAATCTTAGTCAAATCTTAATTAAATCTTAGTCAATCCTAGTCAAATCCTAACTAAATCTTAATCAAATCTTAAACAAATCTAATTAAATCTTAGTCAAATTCTAACTAAATCCTAGTCAATTTTGGTCAGTCCTTAACTAAATCCTAATCAATTTTGGTCAATCCTTAACTAAATCCTAGTCAATTCTAATCAAATCCTAATTAAATCCTAACCAAATCTTAAACAAATCCTAAATAATCTTAGTCAAATCCTAATTAAATCCTATTCAATCTAGATCAAATTCTAACTAAATCCTAATCAATTTAGATCGAATCCTAACTAAATCCTAATCAAATATTAATTAAATTCTAATCAATCATGATTAAATCCTAACTAAATCTTAACCAAATCCTAAACAAATCTTAAACAATCCTAGTCAAATCCTAATTAAATCCTAATCAAACTCTGATAAATTTTAATCAAATCCTATCTAATCCTAGTCAAATTCTAAACAAATCTTAACAACCCTAACCAAATCCTAACTAAATCTTAACAAATCCTACCTCAATTCTAACAAATCCTACAGCAAATTTAAACTATAATGGCTAATGCTCTAACTATTGATCTTAGTCCAAATTTCACATACCTTTTAACAATCTAATTTACAATACATACAAGAAATTTGAAAGAAATCTAAGATATCCACCAAAAGTTATAATTAAACTTATACTCGGGTGTCAGCCGCCCTCTTTCTCCAATCCTAATGTCAATTTTCTAGCATAAATAACTTCTATTTGTATCATTCAATAACTTTCAAAACACATACACACATAAGACATCTTATCTACTATTTATATAAAAAAAATTCATCTCAATCCAACTAATGAATTGCTAAATATCTGGCAAATCCTCACCAACCTTCAAACCTCAACTTCTAAGATCTTAGCACACTTGAATTCTAATACCTCCTAATTGAATTATTACATCTAGGTCAAACTTATAATATACATTAATCACATTTTTAGTCACAAATCATCAAATTTTCACTCATAGATCTAAAACTTAACTCCTAGAAAGCTCAAAAATGTAAACCTCTCTTTATTTCACAAGATCCAAAATCATTCAATACAACCTTGATTTTGTATAGCTCTTACAAAGCCAATTCTCCTTCAAATCACTCAAAATCAACTTTCACACATACCTTCACAAGTTTGATCTCTAATCTCACTCTTTGATCTGCCAAAGACCCCTCGACCCACTGTAGGTATGTGGTTTTGTACCTCAAGATCTGATTCCGACCCAAGCACATAACCGGTCCTCTCCGAATATCAATTCTAAGATTTTTAAGGTAAAATTTCTTAAAATCTCACCTGAACTCTTCTTTAAAGATGTCTATATTATTTATTTTTCTAATATACTTGATTTTAACTTATTTATGGCCATACAAGTAAGTAAAAGCCTCTCCTATAAAAAAGCAATATTAGCCTTTTAATTTTTTTTCTACTTTCTTCTCTATTATTTATAATTCTTAGATAATTTACTCAAATATTTCTATTTGAATTCTTATATATTATAATTATTTTCTTTTTATTTCACCTAATGGTCCTATTATTACATGACACTGGCGCATTATCAAACAGGACAACACATCATATGACATAAGTGGTGAATCCGATGTGAAAGTTTGAGGTGGAAGGTATTAGACTTTATTTTGGTTATTTGGAATTGATGGCACAAGGCAAGAAGGTGGATTTTGGAGTTTTTGATGGAACTTTGGGTGGTGCTTCAAGTAGATCTTCAAATAGAGCTTCAAATAGATTTTTTTTTGGTAGATAAGGTATGTATCTGGATCCAAATACTACAAATATATTTCAACTATTTACATTGTTTATACAATAACAACAGGGCAAATATTTGCAAGGAGGCTTTGGCAATCAAAGCTTTGCAAACAATGGTTAACAAGATCGACTAGTTTGATGGAAGGAATATTTCAAAATATTTGAGATGTTATGTGCGAAAAATGGAATTGAATCGAATTTCTCAAAAGGATATGATTTTATTATTTGAAATTGCTATGATATCAAAGATAAGAAAACATGTGAAATCAATTGTGAAACAATCTGAAAATTCTTGGGAGACATTCTTTCATGCATTGAGAAATAAATATTTCTTAGAAGATGCTGATAAAATCACTAAAAAATCATTTTTGAAATAAATTGAATGTCCTAATAAGAAATTGTAAACTTTTGAATTATTAAGGGAGTTTGAGAGGCAATATTTTGAATTATCAAAAGTGAAAAAGGTAACCTTGGGACCAAACAAGGTTGAATTATTTCTTGAAGCAGCTGATGGAGAATTGCAAGAAAGATTAGAGATTCTTCTTGAAGATAAAAAAAAAGATGAAGGATTGACAACAAAATAAAAAAAAAATTGAAGATATAGTGGGATTGCTTACAAAAAAGAAAAGAAGAAAAGATAGGGTTGGTATTCAAAGAATTACACAAGTATCTAAAATTCAAGTACCCACTTCACAATCAACAATACCTATTGTCTAACCTTCAACAACTACATCAAAGAAAGAAGATATAAGAATTGAAGAACTTATACGCAGGATGTGGGATCTTGAAATTAAATTTGCAAGGCTTGAAGAGAAGACTTCTACAATGAATTCAAAAGCTACTCTTAAGCAAGGATATATGTAAAGATATATTTGGTGTGATGATGATTCTCATTTTCGAAAGGAATGTGGTGAATTCAATGAAATAATATAATAAGATATTATTTTTAAAAAAAATAAAAAAGTGACATTAAAGGATTGGGATATATACTTTGGAGGTTCTCAGAACCTTTTAGAATATTTTAGAAGCTTCTTAACTAGTGAAAGTCGGTTGAGAAATTTTTCAGTTAGTAAAAGGAGCTCAAGTAGCTTCCCAATTAGTAGAAGGAACTTAAGAAGCTTCCTAGTTGATAGAAGCTACTCAAAAAGCTTCTTAGTTTGATGGAAGCTGCTTAGGAAGCATGCTAGACATAAGTATACATAGGAGTTGAGGTTGAAGAGTTCTTTAGTCTTGTCAATGCATCTCTTGGAGTTCTAACTCACCTTTTTTGGTGTTATTTGTGTACTCACCTGTTTAATTTGAGTTCTTATCAGTTTCTTCTAGAAACCTTGTCTTGATTTTAAATCTCTTATTTTGTATTCTTGTGTCCCTAACAGTTTGTCAAGACTAGCTTCATCTTTAATATCAAATTTGGATCCTTCTTGTTAGAGAGTAGATTATTCCTCTATTTAAAGGTATATTAGCGCTTTAGAGGTTGTAGATTATCCTCATTTAAACTAATATTTTTTTCATTACAATATTGGAACTTTGTTCCTCTTGTAAGAGAGTGGATCATCCTTCTTCTTAAAGGTCTTAAAGCAATTTAGAGGTTGCAGATTATCCTCCTCTAAACCATTATTTCCTTCTTACAAATTCATTTTTTTTTTCTTACAATGGCTAGAGGTCAAGATATTAATATGATTGAATCTTCTAAGTCCAAACTAGATGCCATTATAAGTATTTTTACTACTTTATCTACTAGGATTGTAGAAATTGAAGGGATTGTTGCAAAACTTTGTAACGATTCAATAATTGGAATATCACAATTTAGACTACATCCACCTCTAACTTTTGTACTTGAAGATGTAGTACTACCTATACTATACCAAGAAAATTCACATGTTTGATAATATAAGGAGCCTCAAGTTAGTCTTTTGGAGAAATATGATAGTACATATTCAAAGTTTTGAGGGTTTGTCAATCAAATTTGATTGATAACAATTCTACAACATGATACTTATCCGACAGAAGAATCACGAGTTTGATTGATTGGCACCGTTCTCATATTGTAATTGCTTACAGTATGTAAAATCCACTCAAAATGTATAATATGTTTATAGATTTAGATATGTGTTAAAATGATTAATAAAATAAATTAAAAGAGATTGGTGTAAGAAAATTTATTTTAGATTTTTATTTAGTTTGGTTATGGGATTTAAATTACATAGATCTAAATATTTAGTATAAAGCCTTGAGAGAAGGTGGGAGCCTAAAGATGAAAATTTAAGCTAATAGGAGGCTAATTGGGAGAGATGAAATCAAGGCATAGTCAGATGAAGGCAAGGAATGAAGAACTTCATCCCTATTGGTCGAATACTATGCCCACTAGGCTTTGAAGAGGCTACCCGCAACCTTAACAAGGGTTTTGGCGACTATAAGGAGGGCATTTAAAAATTAGAGACTAGGATTAGAAAGCTTGTTTTTTGGGCTATAGTTTTGGTGTAAAAATCAAGGGATTTGGAGTTTTAATGAAGGAGTAGTAGACGCTTGAAGTTAAGGTGTACAAATTATACTACTATCAATCTTTTGAGGAATTGTATGAAAGCTTTTGGAGATCAAGAGGTGTGGCTAGAGAGGTGATTTCAAGAGATGATGTAAAGGATTAAGAGATGATGTAAATGATCTGTTATTGTTGCTTCCAGATCTACAATTGCTCAAGGAAGCCATTAGTTAAGCCGTAAAATATGATAACCAATTATTTCAATATTGACAAGATCAATGTTCATGGACTCTAATAAGACAACATGAAATCCAACATATCCGTGTTAAATCAACAAGTATTTTGAATTCACACTCAAAAATACAAGATATGCAACTTGATGTAGTATGATTTAAACCTTCTAGTCCACAAAAAAAGAAGTGACAGATGGAAGAAGGTATGTGCTTATATTGTAGTAAGGAAAGCCACAAGGTTGAGAATTGTCCAAAGAAACAAAGTTGACACATTACCAAAACCACAAGTGCAATTGTTTAAAAAAATGATAATGTTCAGCCACAGTAAGGAGCGTAAGGCTGGACAATCTAATATCACAAAACTATTCAAGTTCCTCTCTTTTTGCTCAATCTGCTCATTGTTTTACAATCCCTTTGTACTTTGACCTTCAAAAGCTTCAGACAACCACTTTGTTAGATTCGGGAGCATGTGCTTGTTTTGTAGATGAGGCATTCGCTAAGCTTTACAAAATTCCTCTAGTACAAAAATCCAAATCTATTCATGTAGAGATAATAGATAGACAACCCTTATCTTCTGGTAGTGTCACCCGTGTAACCACGCCTATAGATGTATCGTTCAAAGATCACAGATGTCAGATTATGTTCAACGTTGTCGTGGTAGAGAGAATTTGCCTCAAGAAAGTGTTGGGCTTTTAGCTGCGATTACATATTCAACTAAGATCCAAAATAAAAAAACCTTCAAATTTATATAAAATTCTTTCTTTTAGGGCTATTACATCCAATACATAAGTCTTATTTCACAAAATACTCTAAATCCTCATTCATCTGTAAGAAGGAGATTATTTTCCAAACTTAAATAATCTATAACTCTTAATCTAATTATTCAAATTCACTTAAAATATATATGAAGTACTCTTGTGTTTTTAAAAACTAGCACAATAGATTTTAACTATTCATTCTTTATTAATCTTTAGATATCATGAAAATCCTAATAGTAGCTTCAAATCCTTGATTACAAACACCCGTGTACTAAATTCTTTATATCTCATAAACTAAAAGTCCAAATGCTATAAAACTTTGATGTATAGTTTTTTAATATAATAATAGACCTTCTTAGACAGTTTTAGACAAAAATTCATCCAAAAACTCAAGATATGGCAAAACCCATCACTTTCAATAAAATAGCCTATTTACTGCTTTGGAATTCGATTTTTTGTCTTTGACTCCCAATATCTCCTTCTTTAGAACTCTAAATATAGAAATTCTTCTATACCAAGTATAGATCTTGAAATAAACTCTCTAATTGTACATCTAGATCTCCAAAAATTCTAGTACAACTCCTCCAATCTTCAAAAGAGTGACAATAGATACCATTTGTATACCTTAACTTCAAGCGCCTTCTTTTCCCTCATAAAAATTCCAAATCTCTTGCTTCTTCTACCAAAATTGTAGTCCAAAAAATAAGTTTTATAATCCTAGTCTCTGATTTTCAAATGGCCTCCTTAAAGTTGCCAAAATCCTTGTTCTCCTTGTAGACAGCCTCTTCAAAGCCTATTGGATATGACCATTGACCAATAGGAATGAAGAACTTCATCCCTTGTCTTCATTCATCTACATAGGCCTTTTAGTAGTTTAATTCTTCTTCTTTGGATTCCAATTGCCTCTCAAGGCTTTATACTAAATATTTAGGTCTTTTTTAATTTAAACGCCATAACCAAACTAAGTAAAAATCTATAATAAAGTTTCTTATACCAACTATCTTTATTTTACTTTTCTAACCATTCTAACACATATTAGAACCTATGAACATATCATATATTTTAGTTAATTTTTACATACTATAAGCAATTATAATACCATAATGTTATTAAGACTCCTTCAAATCGTATTATTCTCACGCTATCTTAGTTGAAAAAGCATAATCCACCTATAGATTAGAAGTTGCAAAGAGTAATATTTCCAATAGAGATCCCTATTAAAAAAATTCAAAAAAATACCACAAATTGGTAAACCTTTATTTGTTAGAGCTAGGGCTTTTATAAGATTGACTGTAGAAGGTACACTATTTGTTATTTATGTGACTCGAATTAAAAAAAGATATGACTTCATTGGTAAGTATTTCAGAGTAGTATAATGAATTTCAAGATTTTTTTCAAAAGAAGAATGCTAATATATTGTCAAAGTTTTGATCCTACAATTATGCTATAGATCTTTAGGAAAGAATGCAACCACCTTTTGGCCTAATCTATAATCTTTCTCAAAATGAGCTTTCAGTATTGAAAGATTATATTGATAAAAATCTTACAAAGAACTTCATTAGGCATTTAAAGTCTCCAACAGGTGCACCTATACTTTTTGTGAAGAAGAAGGATGGTTCTTTATGTATGTGTGTTGATTATTAAGGTTTGAATAAAATAATGATAAAGAATTATTATCCACTACCATTAATTTTAAGACTCTTGGAACAATTTGGCCAAGCTAAGATCTATACTAAGATAGATCTTTGTGAAGCATACAACCTGGTATAGATTAAGGACGGAGATGAATGAAAGACCGCATTTTCAACAAGACAAGGACATTTTGAATATAATATCATGTCCTTTGGACTAACAAATGTATCCGCTATCTTTCAGCATTTAATAAATGATATCTTTTGAGAGTATTTAGACAAGTTTGTGGTAATCTATCTTGATGATATCTTAATCTATTCAAAAAATATGGATGAACATGAAGATCATGTCAAGTTAGTATTACAAAAGCTGCGAGATACACATTTGTATATCAAACTAGAGAAATGTGTATTTTACCAAGCTAAGATGGAATTTTTGGGATACATTGTATCTAATGAGGATTTGACAATGGAACCCAAGAAGGTAGAAGCCATTATGCAATGGGCCATTCCAAAGACTATGAGAAATGTACAATGTTTTCTTAGATTTGTTAACTTCTATCAAATCTTCATCAAAAATTACTCTCAAATTGTTGCCATTCTTATTCGACTGGCATGTAAGGACAAATTAAAATAGAGGCCTCAAACAGAGAAGGCATTCAAAGACCTCAAGATGGCATTTACTACAATTCCAATATTAGTACATCTAGATTTTATAAAGGCATTCTACTTGAAGACTGATATTTCAGATTTTGCACTAGGGACCGTACTTTCACAAATGAACAAAGATGACAAATTCCATCCTGTTGCATTTTATTCTTGAAAGTTCTCTACTGCCAAAATTAATTATGAAATCCACAATAAATAGCTTCTTACTATTGTAGATTCTTTTCAAGAATGGCGTTATTTTCTTAAATGAGCAATGCATCTTGTGACTGTATATACAAATCACAAGAACTTAGAATATTTTATATTAGCTCAGATTCTTAATCGATGCCAAGCTCGATGGAATATGTCGCTATTTCAATTCAACTTTGTCATCACTTATTATCCTAGGAAGCAACAAGGATTGTTTGATGTTCTATCGAGGAAATCATATCTTATATCAAGGATAGGGGAGATAGCATTTTATCAACAATATATAATTTTATTGAAATTGGAGTAATTCTACCTTTGTATTATTATTATATTGGTGCCTATTGATTCTAGTTTCCTAAATGAGGTGTTTGTTGCAACCACTAATGATACTTTGATCCTTGATGTCAAGCATCACTTGAAAAAAAATGCTTATAAATTCAACTTTGAGAAAGACCTTCTATACTTTGAAGAACGTTTGTATATCCCAGAAGGACTAACATGACTGTGTATTCTTCAATCTCACCATGACTTTCCTATTCGGAGTCACTTTGGATTTAATAAGACCTTGGGACTTATTACCCAAGATTTTTAGTGGCCTCAAATGTGGAAGGTAGTGAAGGACTTTGTGCTCTCTTGCAATATCTGTTCAAGGTCAAAAAATCCTCAACATCTCCCTTATAAACTTTCACAACCCTTATCTATTTTAAAACAATCATGGTTCTCTATCTCAATAGACTTCATCACAGATCTATTACCATCCAATTCATTGGGCGATATCTTTGTAGTGGTTGATTGACTTACAAAGATGGCTCATTTCATCCTTTGTAAAATGACTGCATCTAATGAAGAAACAGCACGGCTCTTTCTTGAAAACATATATTGATATCATGGCCTATCACATGATATTATATCTAATCAAAGATCCTATTTCATATCTAAGTTTTGAAAATATCTTTTTGAAATATTGAAGGTGGATATTAAACTTTCTTTGGCTTTCCATCCTCAAATTGATAGCCAAATAGAACAAGTTAAATTGAGAAGCTTCGTAGTTACTAGAAGGAACTTAAGAAGCTTTCCAATTGATAGAAGCTACTCAAAAAGCTTTTTAGTTTGATCGAAGCATCTTAGGAAGCATCCTAGAGATGAATATATATAGGGATTGAGGCTGAAGAATTCTTTAGTCTCGACAACGCATCTCTTGGAGTTCTAACTCACCTTTCTTGGTATTCTTTGTATATTCATTTGTTTAATTTAAATTCTTGTTGGTTTCTTTTGAAAACCTTGACTTAATTTTGAATCTCTTGTTCTATATTCTGGTGTCATTGACAAGGATACTAGTGATTTTTTCCAAATTAACTTTGATAAGGGAAGTATAAAAGCATTGATTAATGATTATTTGGCAGCAAATAGAATTGCAGTAATAGAAGTTACAAGTTATGGTACTAGGATGGATGACAATGGAAAACAAGATTTTTTTTAAAATATTGAAGCAAGTGGATTTTGATCTTCTGTCATTTCTACAATGTATAAAAAAAAAGATGCTATAGAAAGCTTTATTGAAGACTGTTATAATAATTTGTGGAACTATGGATTGGGAGGATGTTGTGGAAGCTTTATGAGTGCATGCCTATATTACTAAGAGCCAATATGAAGCCTTGATAAAAGAAAAAAAAGATAGGATTCTAATGAAACGAGAGAAGTAAATTCTTTTAAGATGCAGACTTGACAAGATAAGGCTTGTGAGATGGCTTCACAAGAGTTCCTAATAAAGGATGCTTCAATATTATTAAAAAAAAATTAAAAGACTGAGGAAAAAAAAATAAGTCAATGACTTACAAACTTCTCTCTAATATTAAAGCAACAACAAATTTAAAGGGGGTACTTGAAGAACGTGTGCTCAATGCTAAAATTGAATTTATATTAAAGGAGATTTTGAGTATTGCAAAGAAGGAATTTCATGATGTCATTATTAACAATATTAAGTGAAAGAGGCAAATAATAAGTAAAACTAGATCAAATCATGCTATTGATGCATATGTATGTGAGGATGAAAAAGATGAAATTGGCAATTGTTGCAAAGAATCAACAAGTGGAGAAAGGAGTTATAATCAAAGAGTACATTTTGATGATCCAAGTAACAAGGAGAAAGAATTTTTGAATTATTATATTCGAAAGCACTGGGCTAGAGCAACTACAGAGGCATTAGTGAAGATTAGAAATATGGATGAGTGAGTTGTTGCTTTAATTGACTACAGTTCAAAAATAAATCTTATGTCTAAGGATCTTTATATGAAGCAAAAGTAGCTAATTGATATAAAGCATGGATGGATAATATGGACAGCTAATAATACACGAGGTGAATTATATGGTGCTTGTTTAGATATAAAAATTTGGATTGGTGATATTGCAATGGAACAAAATTTCTTTGTTTAAGATGCAACATCTTATCCTCTTATTTTGAGACAACCATATATTATTACAACTCAGATAGAAACAAAAGTACTTGATGATGATTCAGCTTATACATAGATTTGTAGTAATGATGGGAGAAAGACAATATAATTTTTTACTGTGCCTTCACATCATGAACGCAATCGAAACAAATTGAGAGAGAATCTATTGCCAAAGGTTGTTGAAGAATTTATGGATTTTTGAAGAGTACCACTATAAAGCAAGATTATGGAGGTACAGAAGAGGAGGTTAAAAATATCTATTGCTAAAAAATAAATAAAGATTTTTAAAAGACGAGATGGAAAAATAAATGTAAATGATTATGTTGAAGATATCAATGACTCTGAAGAAGATAATTGTATTGAAATAAATGATGAATATGATGAAAAAGAACTTGGTCCAAAAAATAAAGAGATGGTGTGATGCCAATTATGACATATAGTTCATTTGGCATGTACCTGATGATGTAGATTTAATATTAATTAGATATTATAAAAAATTACTTTAAGATTTAATCCAAAATTCCAAAAAACCATTTTAATCTTTATTTGTTGTAGCTAAGGCATTTATATAAGCTCCAAAAGAAAAAAATCCATCTTTTTATTTATCAAATACCAAGTTTTCATTTAATTAGAAGTTAGAATAAAATCTTAGAGCAATATTAGAAATATTAAGATGTATTTGAAAAGAAGAATATTGATATATTATTAAAATATTAGCCTTATGATTGTGTAATCAATCTTCAAAAAAGAGCTCAACTATTATTTGAACCAATTTACAACTTTTTATACAATGAACTTGTTGCCTTAAAAGAACATATAAATAAAAATCTCACAAAGATTTTTATTTAATATTCAAAATCTCTTGCAAGTGTGCCAATTTTCTTTACAAAGAAAAAAGATGGATCCTTGCAAATGTATATAGCTTATTATGGACTCAACAAATTGACTATTAAAAATTCTTATCTTTTAAGTTTGATATTAAAACTCTTTGATCGATTGAATAAAGCAAAGATCTATACTAAGATAGATGTAAGAGGAGTATATAATTTGGTACATATTTAAGAAGAAAAAGAATAAAAGAATATATTTTAAATTAAGTATGGCCATTTTGAATATAATGCTATGCCTTTTGAGCTTATAAATATTCTAATGGCTTTTAAGCATTTGATGAATAATATATTTTATAAATTTTTAGATAATTTTATTGTATATTATTTAAATAATATTATTATATATTTTAAGAATATAAAAGATCATGAATATATTTGCTTCATATTACAAAAACTTAAAAATATAAAATTATATGCCAAGATGGAGAAATGTGAATGTTTTACAACTTAAGTAGAATTTTTGGAATTTATCATTTCAAATGATGGTATACAAATTGATTCTAAGAAGATACAAACTATTATAGATTGAACAATTCCAAGAGTTATATGTGATGTCTAAAGCTCTTTGAAATTTACAAACTATTATCAAATATTTATTAAAAAATTCTCTCAAATTATTGTTTTATTTACACAACTAATTTTTAAAACAACCTTCATCATTCTAAAAGATTTTATATATTCTAAATTTGATTTCAAAAACCTTCATCATTCTAAAAGATTTTATATATTCTAAAAGATCAAGTGCAATTAAATATACATCAAGCATAACATGACTTTCTAAGAGTAAAATATTTTGGATATTATAAAACTTTGGAGCTTATTTTAAGAGATTTTTAATGGCTTCAAATATTAAAAGAAGTCAAAATATTTATTCAATCTTGTGACACTTGTTTTTAAACAAAGACTCCTTGTCATTGACCCTATGGACTTTTTTAATCTCTACCTATTTCAAAGCATCCTTGATCATCTATTTTAATGGACTTTAATTATATATTTTTTGATTTCAAATTCTTATGATTTTATTTTTATGATAGTAGATTATCTAATCAAAATAGTATATTTTATAATTTATATAAAAATTACTATAGATGAAGAAACAATTAAAGTTTTTTTTATAATATTTATAGATATTATATACTTTCAAGTCATAATATAATCTAATTAAGGATCTTAATTTTTATTAAGATTTTGGATGATATTCTTTAGTATATTATAAGTAAATATTAAATTATCTTCAATTTTTTATCTTCAAATTGATAGACAAACAAAATATGTGAATCAAGTATTGGAGAAATATTTATAATATGACATCAACTATCACTAAGACAATTAGACAATTCTCTTGTTATTACTAAAAAAATTATATGGTAATATAATATTTTTTTTAATTCAATAAATTCTATTTTTTACTAACTATAATTATTATCAATAATTTGATATTTTTTATTTTAAAAAATTAAATATCTAATAAATTTATCTAAAAAAAATATCTCCAAATAATAAAGGCTAACTATCTATAATTTCTATATGGATGGATTTAGATTTTTTAATTATAAAAATTTTATGATTTTTTAAAATTTCTTAGTTAATAAAAATTAGCAGAGGCTCTTGAGTCTAATAAAACAAGGATTTTGAATTTTTAAGAGCCAAAATAGATTAGTGTGGTAAAACAAGAAAAAAGATTGGCAAATAAGAGAGGACATGTTTTGTCTTAAAAAATAGAAGAATCTAGCCGTACACTCCCTATTATAATTGGGCACTTTTACTTTTTGGCAATGCATTTATTAATATGGCTACATTTTTTATCTGATAGATAGATTGGCATTTCTTAGAGCAACTATCAATCTTGTAGCTAGTCTTTTCATAATATAAGCACAAATCTTGGTTCTTTTGCTATTTCCTTTCTTATTTTTAAAGATATTCAAAATAAATTGCATCAATTTATATATCTTCTATTCCCAAATAATTATTAGAGTTGAATGATATAGAAGTTGTCAAGTAATTGGTATATAGCCATGGTATATTCAAAGAGCATTTGTCTTGTCAATATTGAAATAACTAATTGTTATACCTTACAACTTGAATTTGAAGATTAGATATAGATAGTAATAGATTTTTTACATTGTCTTGTAATTTCCAATGAAATTGACTTATCAATGTATCTTCACTTCAATTGATATTATATTCTAAGTATTAAAATTTCAAAGCATAAACAGATGCAAAATATGTTTATTATTGTAGGACTCAAATTTTAATTGTGGTAGAATGCATATGTTTGCCAAATGCTTTTACAAATGCCACCAAAAATATTTTAAAGTTGTGCAATATATGAAAAAAAAAATTCTAACAATAGAGCAAACCAAGACAAAGTTTAACTTAAGAACAAGGTTCCAATTAGACCAACATGAGATGCTTCCATAGAATATTATTGAGATTGGAATAAAGTAATAAATTATACTTAATTTATGAAGCCATGAAACTTTGAATGAGTCCCATCAAACTTCTCTAGAAAGCTAATTCTTAGTTCTTTTGTTGTTAATATTGAATTACTATCTCAAATACATATATCTTCTAGTAAAATAGACCTTGGTGATAGAGTTTCTATGGTGACTTGTAGTAGTGGTTGAGATGGTTCTATACTTTGACCATTATTAATGGTTATATAAAATTCTTCATTTTACTTAGACAAGGTTTCTATTTTAACTCTCAATATTTCAAAAGCATTTATAAATAAGTCCAATTTGACTTCTTTAGAATCTACTATATTGAATCCTTCACTACTTCCTATAGAAATAAAATAAAAAGAAACAAATATAAAAAATCAAAAAAAATATCAATTTAGAGGAAGATAATTTATAATCTCTAAAGCGCTCTAGTACTTCTAAAAAGAGAGATAATCTGCTCTATATTCAAAAAGGCCAAGCTCCTATATTATGCTATATCAATTTTAACAAACTATCATGAATGAGGTCAAGGAATTATATAAGATTATAATATAATAATAGAATATATAAATCTTATTATAAAGCAACATATTACAAGAATAAAAACAAGACTAGAAGGTCTAAATTAGACCACAAGACATATATTTTCAAAATTGAGAAATCCCTCAATCTTGATATTTATATATATTAGGAATTAGAAAGCTTTCAAGTAGCTTCTTATAGAAGACTTCATCTTCAAGTCATCTTGGGATGTTTCTTGAGGAACTTCTTTATTGCTTCAATATGAAATAATCTCAAGAACCTTCTAGAGCTATGAAGAATCTTTGAGAACCTTCTAAAATCTTTTCTAGATGAATGTTTGTGATAAGTAGAGTGTTACAAGATATTAAAGTTGTGAGTATAAATTATAAAACTTTTTTTAAAAAATTTAATAGAAATATTCAAAATTTGTTTACCATGGCAAGAGAAGATTCTTAAAGCATTGAAGACAATTCATTACCTTGTTAGTTGATATACTTGATGCTTTATCATAAATAGATATGTTTGATTATAATAAATTTATAATAATATATTAGTGTTATTAAAAATAAAATAAATAAATAAATAACTTGTGCAAATAGATTTTAGAAGATGGAAGATTGTAATATTGAAGGTCATGCATGAATTAAAAGTTACTATTCAATTGAACTAGTACATGGTCCAAAATATATTGTAGAAGTACTTGGGATTTTCTTCATTTAATTTTTAGATTTTCTGAATTTTGAGGTAAAAATTATTGAATGGAAATTTATTAAAATTAGCTTTTTAATAAGCCAAGAGTTATTGAAGTTGAATTTATTAATTTTATCAATTAAAAAAATGATTGGATTGAAGTTTTATTTTTTTTAAAATGACTTCATTGAAAAATCTATTTTTTAAAATGACTTCTTTGAAAAATCTATTTTTATATTATATTATTTTTATATTATATTATTTTTATACTTGTCTATCTTCAAAAAAAAATAATTTTTTTCACATAAAATTGGTTCTTCAAATATCAATAGTATTAAAGAGTATATCAATACTTTACAATATTTTTAGTAAAATGGTTTTCTTTTACTGTCTTAATGAAAAAAAAATTTAAGAATGGGAAATTTTTTGTATAAATAAATGATAAATATCTGGTCTCATTAAATTTTTTAAAAGTTTGTTTTTTTTTATTATTATTATTTACAAACTTTCACACCTGCACGGCTTTTAATGGAAGTGTAAGTCTTTTACTAAAATAACCACATACAAGTCATAATGTGTCAAGGAAAGATAATATACAATTTTTTATGATGGGAATTTTATCATTTATGCTTTATTTCAATTAAATTTCAACATAATTGAATCTAAATTTTATTTTTAAAAAACCACAATAATAATAATAATAATAGTAATAATAACTACTGTAACCTTTCATTTATTTAAAGCAAAATTGGAAAACAATAATTATGATGATGTGACACTGAATGCTTTCATTTTCTAAATACCTAGTTCCAGGTGTTATTTCTTATCCAAAAAAAAATAAGACTTTAAATCACCATAATCAACAAGAAACACATAATCACATGAAATAATGTAAATTATTATTAGTATTAATATTATACATTAAAGCATATGAATTATGAATATTATTAACAATGCAGTTATAGAGTGAATGGCACGTCAGCCCACCCCCATTGGAGCCCGCGTGGAATTTGACATTCGTTGCGCCACGTCAGAAACATTCAGCACAGATTCCACCCGAATTCAGCGGGGTTCTCTGGCTTGTCGGAATTTGAATTGTTACAAGAATACCACCGTTCCGTCTGGAATTCACCATCCTAAAAGCTCTGAAGTGCTCAGAATCAAGCTGGAGGGTTGACGTGCTGAACGAATTGTAGTGTTCAGCGCCGCGTGCCTTCGCGGTAGACGTTGCAGAGCGGCCGTCGCTATGGCAGCTCTGATCCGAATCTCGCCCTCCGTGTGCAATGCTCTGTGCCAGAATCAGAGCTGGGCGCAGGTCGTCCACGTGCAGGGGAGGGGCGTGGTGAGTTTGTGCAGTGGGAGGAGAAGGGAGAATCATTTCGCAGTGTCGGTAGCGCGGTGCGAGTATGGGTGTAGGAGCGGAGAGGCTGCGAGATTTGCGAGAAGTGTGCGTGGGTTTTGTAGCCCTGAGAGCGAGAAAGGGAGCCTTGAGAGTGGAGAGGTTGGAGTGCTTGGGGGAGACGAGGTGGAGAGTTGGAATAGAGGTAGTAACGGGAATGGAAATGCTGGGGGTAATGAAGGGGGTGGTGGTGGAGGAGGTGGAGGAGACGATCGACCTGAAGATGTGCCAGAGTTTGGGGCTTTGTTGAACTGGGAGCAAGTGGCGAAGGAGTTGGAAGCGAAGGCGATCACCTTGCCAGCGGGACATGTGCGAGGCCGCTCAGACCACGGGTATTCGGAGGCTGCTTCTTGAACGGTACATTGAGCTGCAGGGGGGCTTTGTGGGAGGGCTTGTGAGGAGTAACGCGATGCTGCGGAACCGGCTCTTGGCTGACCCTAGCTTTGTATTTAAAGTTTTCACTGAAATCGCCATTGATTCTGGGTGTGCGACCTTTGCTGAAGTGCAGAAGAGAGGGAAAGATTTTTGGAGCGAATTTGAGCTTTACCTTTCGGATCTTGAAGTAGGCATTGTGTTGGATATTGCGCTCGTTGGCATGTTAGCTCCATATGTGAGTTTCGGTAGAGCCGCAGCCGGAACGGGCTCTGTAGCACGTCTTTCTCGTGCTATTCAAGCCTTGCCAAGCAGTATATTTGAAGCTGCAAGACCCGGCAGATCGTTCAGTGTACAGCAAAGAATTGGTGCTTTTGTTTACAAGGCTGTGCAGTATGGAGTCTCAGGGTTTGGTTGTGGAGGTGTAGGCCAAGGCATTGCAAGCTCGGTCATGACCCTCAAGAGGAAATATAGGAAGTCAGGGCACACCGAGGAGGAGGTTGCCGTGCCTCCAATCCTCAAGAGTGCTGCATTGTGGGGCATTTTCATGGCTCTGTCATCAAACACAAGATATCAAATCATCAACGGTTTGGAATGTGTTGTTGAAGGGTCCGCGATTTCAAGACGATTACCACCTATCGCTCTCGCATTCACAGTTGGAATTCGATTCGCAAATAACGTGTACGGTGGCATGCAGTTCGTCGATTGGGCTTGGTTCGCCGGTGTTCAGTAAGCATCTTATACCCCAAGGCACGTCAAGAAAACTACCAAGTCTTATCCTTGCGAATCGTAACGACCAGTTTAATCAGTTGTATGGGCTACATGTGGAGCATTTCATGACTATTCCCACGAAGAATTTTGTTAGCAGCTCCACCTTGCAGGATGCACGGTCACCCTCTTTGCCGAGCCAGAATTTATGGTTACGGCTTGGAGTATGAGCTGGCCCTGATTTCTGTCTGTGGAGCATCTTTGCCGTCCTTCGGTGGCATGTGTTTTGGGATTGTTTCCACGGAGGTCTTCTTTCTGGGCATCTGTTGTAAGCTCTGACGTTGTTGAAAGGGTTGCAAGTCTACTCTGGATGCTTTGTGTTCAGACTCCAGAATCTTCATGCCCAATTGCCTGAAGATGGATTTGCTGAGGGATTCCATCTGATGGGAGCAGGGCCTTCCTGGCCACGACACTCGCTTCAGTGTCTAAACATGAACATTAACTTTTAGTCATGTGGATCCAATGCTTCTTAGAAGTGGACTATAGTCCAACATGGTTGTTTGACAAAGCATCGTCTACTGTAAAATATCAACGTCTTAATTTATATTACTTTATGTAGAAATGTGATAGAAATGCTTTAGAAATATAGGGATTTGTGTTTTGACGTTGGAGTACTCTTAGATACACCTTGTTTTCATCACATTTAAAACCTTTTATATCAGATTATTATATCACGATGGTGCACTATGCGTAAACAAAATGCCAAGATCTAACACCACAACTTCTGTGTCCATCTCTGGTGTCCATGTGACTAAATCAAAGAGTGTACCCTCTGTTGAGATAAGATGTTTCTTCACTCTCGATCTTTTTGTCAATTTTGAATTTCATGCTATGTATTGTGTTAATTTATCTCTCTGTCAACTGTCTTGATTGTGTGTCTCACGTAACTTCAAAAACCATAGTGGTACATGATGCATTTGAGATACTTAACAGTGAGAGAATATTATTTCAACCAATATTGAACATCGTTTCTATAGAATGCACAAAGTGTTTTGAACAAATGGCTATTCAATGTATTCACAAGCACATCATGGTTCTAAGTGAATTGTTTCAAATTAACCAGATCAACTTTAAAATCAATCAGGGTCATTAAAAATCATTGTGGATTATAGAATATTTTATTGATTTTTTCTAAATTTAATAATCAATTTCAATAAAATTTTATAATTTTGTTCATATAATATTATTGTTTTATTAAATTTAAAACATCAAGTAAACAAAAGCAATCTTAGAATGACACTCTTAATTTGTTAAATCTATAATTAAAGAGATTTTTGGATTTTTAGATCGTGAAGTATAACCACTAAGTCTTGCTAAACTATTCCAAAGAAGAACATTGAGGCAACAAGGGTATAATTTGCTATAAGTGTGTGTCAAATGAGCAATCTTCAAGTTTTTATTGTGATCTTACCAAAAATAAAATAAAATAATTAATTAATTTTATTAACAGAGACATCAATACTAAAAGAAGATTTAAATTGTTCTAAAAAAAATCTTACAATTGTAACCAATGTCAATTGTAATTTAAAATCTACATTAGTACAAGGCTACAACTAATTTATAATGGAGAAGACTTGTTTAAGTTGCTAATAAGTCTTTTTGGCAATTAGAATAAAAAATACATATTGTAGTATTTTACAATACATACAATTGTTTTATTTGCATGCTTATAAATAATAGGAGGAAATTAGATATTAATAAGGTTAACTCTTTAATTAATACCTAAGAAGATTATTCTATGCAACTTAAAATTTTGGTCTTTACATTTAATATCAAAAAAAAAAAAAAAAAAAAAAAATCAACAACAACAACAACAATAATAAGACATCCTTGAAAATCTCCTTTAATATGGAGAATAGTGTGATGATAGTTTTATATAGATTAATAGAAGATAAGACCCCAATAAATGGTACTTTGATAGTTTATATAAAATTTGAATTAATCCTCATTGCCATAAGGACTTTAATCAAGAAAGCTTATGTAACTTTGTTAAAGATTTTTTTTAATATAGCTTCAATATAACTAGGTTTTCTTTAGAGATAGAAGTACATTTTATTAGCTTATAAATAAAGAATATATTATCTAAAAGATGCTAGGAAGCAATAAATTTAATTTAATCAAATTGATTTTTTAGATATGATCAGCTAGAAGTATTTATTTATTTATTTAATAACCAAATAATAAATTGATTTCTAAAATATGATTGTACAATAATTATTCACTATTGTTCTATTTTTTCAAATATAGATTAGAAATATAAGATTTCTTAGAAGATTAATTGGTAAAAAGTTGTTTGATAAGACATTGTTAATTTTGTAAAGATAATCTCTTTTAATAATATATTTAAAGTACTTAAAGAAACTTATGGTGATGCAATTCAATCTTAACATCCTATTAATTATTATGTCTTGTATAGTTTTTTATAATTTAATTCCAAGTAGAAAGTACTTCTATTTTAGATGTTTGTTCTATCATAATTTTTTTACAATACTATATTAGAAAGAATTCACTCTAAATTTGTTATTTAAAAGAATAAACATATACATTCTCTAAATACATGATATTTATCTAATAAAAACTTAAAAATTTTGATGTGGCAATAGAGCTAATCAAAAGTAGGACAAGAAAGTAATATAATATATTGCAAGAAAGTGAAGATTGAAGAAAACTTTGAAAGATATTATAAAATCAAATCCTCAATCTTTAAATCTTGACTGCAAGAAAGTAATACAATATGTTGCAATCTAAATCATACAATTGTCCATGAATGTATCACTTCTAAAAATCATCAATTTTAAGATTGGAGAGACAAACAACTTAAAAATCCCCTTACCTACTTATTTGGGAGGAATTAATATACAAGTTCAATATCCAACATTGTACACATACCACTAAGTTCAACTATTATTAACACACTTTGTTTATATTCTTGTAAAATAAAATGCTACAACTAGATTAGATAAAATATGGTAGTTATTGATCCTAATATATACAGATGTACGTATATTTTTTTCACACTATTGGAAGTTGCTTTCCCTTGTATGTATTTGCCCTTGGGCATAAATTGGTAGTAGTTATGGGAGTGTGTTTCAAGAATTGTGTTGTAATCCATTCCACTTCCAAATAATGATTTGAATGAGTTAACTTGTGGCAAGTGTTTGGTAGTTTTTAGTTGCTACATGCATATGATTTTCATCACATCTCATGTAGATCTTTGATACATTGGTATAATTAGTACAATTCTAGGATATATCAAGTCTCATATTGTCAGGGTGTTATTGCTGTGTGACTTATATCCAACTCTATAAGATTGAAACTGATAACATCAATGTCTGTGTTGTAACATCATTAAGCTCTCAGTTTTGTCAACATGCTCAACTGCTCCACAATCTATCAACATTTCATCTTTTCTCCAGAACAGCATGCGTAAGGTCATAGGTAAATTTACAACGTTTTTTTCTGTATTACATGCGCAGACCCAAATTTCAAATTGACTTGTCCTCAACATTAGAAGAGCCCATACATTATATCAACTGCCATTTTGTTGGCAACGACAGGTACTAAGTTAAGCAAGAAATGATCAATCATTCATCCAATCCCCGCAATACATTCGAAAGCGGTAGAATAGGACAAAATCAGCTCCACTACGGAAGATGACGAAACGGGCACACAATTGAGCGTCACATAATCAGATAGCCAGGTAATTCTGAATTGAATATGTGCTAAGCACATAAAAGGCCGTAGATAATGCAAGGTACATCTAACCCAAGCGTTGCCTGGATTAGCAAGTCATAACCACTCAAAACGAGTATATACTATCTGGATAAGATTCCGCAGTAAAATTCTTTCCGTCACATGCCCCTGAGAATTCAGCTCAAAAGCATGTGGTCATAACCAATATAGCCGTCAAAATTGTAGCACTAGGCAGTGATCTAGAAAAATTGAACGTTCCAGCTGCAACGCAGTAAGAGACCTCCGCTGCCCGCACAATCCAATCGGATGAGCCATTTATAGCATCTGAATACGTCACGAGGCACACGAAACTCCATTGGCTCATCAAGATTATAATGTTAGCAGGTCATTTGGGCTGTCAACTGCACATATCAGCATATTCAAGAGCTCGGCCGTGAAAGCCAAATGATCAGTCATTCAAGCATGCATTTGTACAAGAGAAATGACAAATCAGCAGACGATTGGGACAGAGTCAGAGTCGTAGTCATAATTAGAGGGTTGCTTGCAGGTACCAAGCACCCTTCTTGAGTGAATTAGTTAGACCATGCTAGGCATAGCCAAAGGTTAGCAACTGAGGAGACATGGATATTAAGCTCAACTCCCCAGAGAAGACTCCTTATGACTTTATAACTAATGTAAGGCTAGGACGGACAGAAGTGACAGCTGACCAATCAAAAATTATCTGATGGATACAACTACGGGTGGGACAACACGACCGGCTGCATCCTATGGTGCTCGATACGTCAATAGGGCTGAGTACAATCGTTCCACGACTTGCACACAGCAAGACTCTACACGAATGTGGGACGACACAAACGTGGGGATGTTGTTGCAGCAGCTGCAGCAAAAGATTATGGGTTTCAAATCAGAAACCCAGACCCAGCAAAGTCGTCAGATCTGAACAGCGTGTGCACCAGACGCCCAGAACTTTGCACGGATTAGTTCTGTTAGAGAGTGGTTGATCCCACAACCAAGTTATTCACGAACCACCGTTAGGAGGAGGCAGTGAGACTCAGGACCAGACACTTTCCTACAAGTAACCAATATTCCAGGTCGCAGCTAGAAAAGCATCATAGGAGATGCCTTTCTGAGCACAGCGCCTCTCCTCAAAAGTAGTTTGAGGCAGTAAGAGATTCCTCCAGAAGCCTTGTTCCTGCATAAGGGTAATAAATGCCAAATTTAGCAGAGAGCTAGATTGACGACCAGTGAACACTGCCATACTTCTCCTTTCACGAATCTTCTAATTTTAGCCTTCAGGATGAGTTATCACAGAAAGACACTACCCACACGTAATCCAGAAAGCGAAGAGAGTGACACAATAATCAAGCATACCTTTCAACCAAAGTTGAATCCACCAGGAGGAGCTCCTGCGGCGTTACTTGAACCGAACGCGAAGCTTTGACCATCTGTACCAGGTGCAGTATTCTGGTCCTCATCCTCTTCTAACCAGTACGTCTCCAAAATCTTTACAGCCTTCTCGTAAATTTCATTGTTATCGTGAGTTTGGAGGTTCTCAATCTTCTCTAAGCCCTCGGCTTCATCAATGTAGCGAGCATATTCGTTGATCCCACCAGTTTTTCCAAGATCTTTCTCCTGCTCTCCGACCTTCAAGATATTTTCCAGGCCTTCAAGGGAGACGGTTACAATTCTCGGGTCTGGGCAGGTCAATAAGTCGCAAAGTGGTTTAATACAACCCTGGTTGACAAGGTATTTGATTTGATCGTGCGTTCCACCGGATGTGGCATTCGAAATGGCCCAAGCTGCTTCTTTCTTAATGTCGAACTCAGCAGTGGCGAGCAAAGATACAAGCGGTGGAATAATGTTCGCGTCAATCACTGCCTGTAGTGGACAACAGAAAACGATTATAATACATCAGTTAAAAGTACGACTACACAGCACAGTGAACAGGAGTGGAAAACACAAGCAATCTCTAATCATCATGAATTGAACAAGGAAAGAGGAAGTTTGTACCTGAATTTGGTCCTTGTTTCCTGCGGTTATGTTCGAAATAGTCCAACATGCTTCTTTCTTAATGCTTTTCTTGTGATTGTTGGTCAGGAGAGCCAGGAGACAAGGAAGGGCCTGGTTGTTGATGATGAACTGGGTCTGAAGGTCGTCACCAGTAACGATGTTGCCAACGGTGCGCAGTGCAGGAATTAGCACGGACGGTGATGGATGGCTGCTAAGAGTCAGCACAGCGGAATAAGTTATCCACAAACCTTCCTTAGATAAGTTCAGACATCATGAAAATGAGTAGCAAAATAAATAAGAACAGAGGCAAGTATAAGCGCCTTACAGCAGTAGCTCCACAAGACGACGGCAAACACCAGCTTCAATCACAGCCTGTATCTTGTCGTTCGTTCCATCGGACAAATAAGATAGGGCCCAGCATGCATCTGTAAGGACTTCTTCATCATTTGAATGAATAAGTCGCTCCAAAGCTGGGAGTGCAGGCTTGGACTGCAAGAATTTAAAATAAAAATATGAGTCATCGACTTCATGGAAGCGTACCAGAAGAAACAAACCAGCCTTCACAAGATACGTCTCAGATGAAGAAGCATAGATAATCAAAAAATTGGG
Source organism: Physcomitrellopsis africana (assembly GCA_036785485.1). Lineage (NCBI taxonomy): Eukaryota > Viridiplantae > Streptophyta > Bryopsida > Funariales > Funariaceae > Physcomitrellopsis > Physcomitrellopsis africana. Next base: position 54,409 of record JAWRVF010001289.1, read on the forward strand.
GAAAGTTAATGAGACCGTCCAGCAATCACGAGGCGTACAAACCTGCTCGAAAGGTGGCTGAGGCTTGCCACGACAAAAGTTGGATAGGGTCCACGTTGCATTCCGTAGCATTGACAATTTCGTGTTGTCAGTAAGTTGAGCAAGCAGAGGCATCAGAGCGCCATGGTTAAGAACAAGATCCCTGCACTTTGGAGAGTCACCAGCTACATTCCCCAATGCCCATACAGCCTGCAAAAATAAGATGAGACGGGTTCACAGTAACAAGACAGTCGTTATTGAAGAAACTCGGGGGTGAATAGCACATAATATCAGTGGCCTTAGTACATCACATCAAGCTGGTCAGGGGATATCCAGATGGTGAATCCAAAACCTGAATACCCCTACTACGAACCTCTCATGAAAACAAAGTGTTTCACCCCCATCAGGCTCCACCCTAGAAACTAATTACTTATTCCCCACCAGGAGACAAGGCAGCGTGTGTTAAGAAATGCCAGGAAATAAATGAAATAGGAACTCAAAGATTCGTTGATCCAAATCCCATATGCAACATGATCTTGAGGTGCATTAACCCTAACATCCTGTATTATCAAGGCCTGTATCAGGATTACATACCTGCTCTCGAACGTCATCGCTCGGAGAACTCAGGAGCTGAACGAAGATTGGCACAGCTCCGTGATCAATAACCACCCGGGTGTGATCAGAAGTTCCGGAAGCAATATTTGTCAACGCCCAGGCAGCTTCGAACTGCACACGATACACACAATGAGATACTCGTTTTGCCCCAGAGGATCGTGATGTACTCGATTGTACAATACAGATTAAACACCATTCACAATAAGGAAAATTCGAGTGGGCACCTGCAACTGTGGGAAGTCATTCCTGACGAGAAACTCGACAAACCGAGGTACAACACCTGCTGCGATAACCTCTTCGATTGGTGGACTACGCTCTGCAGCTCAAGTACGTGAGATCACTCACATCAGACGTAGAATTGATGTTAAGAAGAGCAGGTGACAACCAGAAAGACCGTATGGGTGGTTCCCAGGTCAACAACAGTTAAGAGAATAAGTAGACGTCATACCAATAGAGAGAAGCTTTCTGAATTGGGTGGTTGATTCCAACTGCGTTGCGGGGTCGTCAGAGTAAACTCCAGCAACCATGACAGGGAGGCTCTCCAGTTGCTACGAGAAACAAAATCCATGCATTACGTTCGAGCGGCTACCCCGGCAAAAAATCAAAACGAACAGTACATCACAAAGACCATGGTCTCGGATGAAACCTTGCTTTGCTCAAACCGTTACAGCCTGTTACAAAACCCTTGGATAACAAAAAGATCTAAGACGATCCAGACGGAAAAAAACTAAAGCATGCAAAATAATCAAGTCGAGAAAAGAATACACATCAAGAGTTCACGAAAAAGGCCAAGAGATTCATCCCGGAATTCCCACCGCAAAAATCCAAATCCAGCCAACACCGACTACACACCTTCTTCTCGGCAGCGACAGTCTGCGCGGCGGGTATGAACTGCTGCTGCAGCTTAACCATACCATCTCTACGCTTCTTCAGAAGACTCTCCTCTCTCTTGTTCTTCCGAATCTCCACCATGTTATCCTCCCTCTTTCTACGTGCTTCATCGGCATCGATTGCCAGCTTGAAACCCTTCTTGCGGACCTCAACACGGGCGTTGGGACGGAGAGACATTTTGACGCAACCTCAAGAACAAGCGAAGCAACACGCCACAACGAAACGCACGCGAAATTGGTCGAACTCGAAAAAAACCAAAACACACACACAAGGATGGAACGAAAGCGATACGGCAAGAGAAAGGCCTAGAGTGGGATCAAAAGAACGGCAACAGAAAAAGAGGATTGAAAACTGCTAAGGGAGGAGAGTATTCTCGAAAAAGAGGACAACACACAGAGAGACAAAGACAGAGGGAGAGAGGGAGAGAGGGAGAGGAGGAGGAGGGGGAGGGTAGCAGGGCAGAGAGCGCTGTGAAGCTTTGGCGATGCCGTCGGGCGTGAGCACCCATTTCAGACGCTCGCAGCGGGTGAGGGCCGAGGGGGCGGGCGGGGAGGTGATACCCGTACACCGACCATGCCCCGGCACAGACCTCCGCCGCGGACTGGGCCCACCCGGTCAAACATTTCAAATTCGTACTATTCCTTGAACTGCCAGGTGTGGCGCTGCTTGGCTCCCCGTTCCCTCCCCGTCCCGTCCTCGTCCGTCCTTGCCATCCCCGCTCTTCATTCATTCGTTCATCCTTCCATCCCCTTGCTGTCTTTCCCGCATCCCGGCGTTCCACCGCAGCTTGTTTGATGCTGCAGATCGTTCGCCTGCGGGCGCATCCATCGCCATTCTCTGCTGCCGTTGCGTTAAGCTCTGCTGCCGTTGCGTTAAGCTCTGCTTCCGGCTTTTTCTTGCCGTGTTCTTTCCTATCTCAGCTGTTTTTCATGATTCCTTCTTCTTCTGCTTCTTCTTCTTCGCCTTCGTCTTCTTTTTTGTTTGCTTTTCATTTGCAGTGATGGAAGCATGCTTCGTGCTTCAGGCTTCCACGATGCGCTGGATTCCTTTCTCATGTCAGGCGTAAACTGTGTTCGAGTTTAGGAGTTTTGTTTAGTGAATATTAGATGCTTTTTTATGAGTTGAAGTTGCTTTGATCCATTTTTGTGTGAAGTGTACTTGTTTATTGTTTTATGATGATGTTATTTGTTGTTCAAAAGTTGTTGCTCTCTCTCTCTCTCTAGCGCTTGATGCAGCTATGCATTGAATGAAATAATGAGAAAAAAGAATAATAATCATAATCATATCAATCATCGTCATCTGTATAATTTCAATTGCGCGTTGAAGTATGATGATAGTAAAAGTATTTTTTTCTAAATTTTTCAGGATTCAAAGCTATTGTGAACTTTAGTGACAGAAGTTCTAATGGTTTACAACAAGTAAAGAGTGAAATATGGCACGTTTTATAATTCAGATATGCTATTAAAGCAATTGATTTAAAATTTATTATTTATATTAGAATGTTTCTTTTCCTTTGATCAGTAAGAACATTCAGAAAATTAGAATGAAAATTTTGTAGTGGTCATTTTTTAGCAGAATTAGTAGCATTGTTATGATATCTTTCTCTTTTAGAGTTCTGAATAAACTCAAAAAAATTCAATCTTTTTAGTTATATATATATACATATGTATGAAGGATCACTGCAATTATGATTTGATAAAAGTAATAATAATAACAATATGACAACTATCATAAATTGATTTAATTAGCTAATTAGAATTTGAATGATAATAATAACAAGAACAATAGTATTTATTGTACAAAAGTTTGTAGATACTATGCATTATATTTTTTTAATAAATAATGAACTTTAAATGAGGTAAACATTAAAATTTTAAAATATAATATAATATATATAGTTATTTATAGCTAATTGTTTAAAATTGTCACATTTTTTTTTTTAGTGACGTTATTTTTTTATTTTTTTATTTTTTGATGTTTTTAGTATATCAAAATTTGTAGGATTATTAATTCAAGTAACTAGAAAAACTGATAAAATAATAATAACAGTAATAATTGTGTTTGTTTGGCATATATATACTTACATTTCTTTGTAATTGAATTATTAGTTTTTTATGTTTAATTTGTCATGTGACACAACCATTATAATTCCTAATTCAACTAATATGTAGATAGATCTGTGCATTGTATAACATATTAATAAAAAATAAAAAAAATAAAAAATAAAAAAATTGAAACTAAAAACTTTGATAGGTGAGTCACTAAATAAAATCATGTTTATACTGATTTGATAAAATTGAAGTTTTACATAATTCCTTTAATTTGTTTGAGAAATTTAACTTTGAAAAAATAAGAAATAGTTTGAAACTATATGCTTTAAAATTGGTTTTTTGTTTATAATATGATCATTTTAAAATTAAAATTTTCAACTCAATAAAATCATATTTTAAATTTAAAAAACATTTTAAAAAATCAAAATAAATATTTTATTTAGATTGATTCTACTAAAAGCTGAAGTACGACATATGATGTAAATTATAAAGTGCATCTGTTAATGATATTAAATGAAAAAGACACTCATTGACTCAATAAATCCATACTGTGGTGATGGTATTTTAAAAAATCATTCTAAAACAATTTTTTTTTAATAACATTTATGAACTAATCACATTCCTCATCAAAGGTGCAGAAATCAAACTTACTACTATTCTAATTAATTTGTATCACACTTCGAAAAATCATGTTTGTTTATTTAAAACATATTTTTAAAGAAACCTTATATTTGTTGTAAAATACATCACATACATACACAAGTAAAAACTATCAGTGATTGATAGTTATTATTTGAAACAATAATTCTTACTACTGTTCAACAGATAGAGCTTTTTAATGAAAGTATCAAAACTTAAATGGAAACAACAAAAGAAAAAGAAATGCATTTGGTTTTATCATTCTAAATAACCTGAATTTGAATTCTGCAGATAAAGAACAATTTTAATGCAATATCCATGATATAATAATGGTGCAATAGAGAATTATTTTTTTACCATTAAACCATCCATACATATTAAATGCAATTATTAAAAACGTGCTGTTTAGTATATTATATGTACTTGTTAAAAATAGACAATGCACTGAAAAAAACCACAAGCATCCTAGAAAATCATAAAAGAAATGCATATATGCTTTTTACTATTTTGTTAAACATATAATTAAATTTGGAATTTGAGAACACATTTTTATCAGTTGCATTTAATTTAAGTTGTTTTATTACATTTAAATTTAAATTTTTATTTTTTAATGTAAAAATTATTACATATAATGTGAAAGCTTTTTTGCAATAAAACTATAATCATTTTATGTGTGTGTATATAGATAGTAAGGACAATAGAATAATTATTCCATAAGAAAAAAATCCTATAATTTTTAAGGCAGAGGACATAAAGATTCTTAAGTTTCAAAAAATAATCAATCACAAACAAAAATAGAACAGTCACAAACTTAAAAGTTGATGTCTTTTACCCAATAATATAAAATAAACTTTCACTCTTAACACATGATAAATGCACTGTTTCAAAAGCATTATTTTATTGTCTTGTATTGTATCACTGAATTTTATATTTATACTTGAGATGCAAATAAAGGTAATAAAACGGCTAAAATTGTGTAACTAAAGATACATAACTCATCGAATTGACAAACAAAACAAATCTTATGTGTAAGTAGAAAATTTGAGATATTTTCAGTTCAAGTATGAAGTTAATTTAACATTTTTTCTATCATTCTTAAAAATGAATTAAATCAAGGTATATTATACAAATTTGTAAAAATATTTCTGTCAACTGTTTAGAAATAAAACTTTGTTATTTTAGGGAATTATCTTTTGTATAAATATAATCTTCAAAAACTTTTAGGATTACAAAAATTATACTGGACAGTAAACCTTAAAATTATAGTAATCAAATATAATAATAAGAAAACAAATATTATTTTAACATTAGGTTATAAATTCCACGTTTGTTGTTGAGAAACTGATACTTGTGAGAATAGCTACATAAAATAAAATACTTTGAATTTAAATATAACTGTATATGTGTGCAAAATTAGAAGCTGTATTTTAATTTATTCATTTTCTTATTTAAAGTTATATTCAAACATCAGGCTTAAAGTTGTGTATTTTTTTATAGATTTCAAATAAATTTGATAATAAATTATAACTTTAACTTATGTGAAGATTTGTCGTGATTTTGTTTTGGTAAGTTATCTTACTCCAGTTTGCAGAGATGTTCATTTAGATTATCAATCTATACATACATATATATATATATATATATATATACTATTTAAATTGTTAGCACAAATAATGACAAGTTTGATAAGAACATGTTATGTTTATTTTAAAATATGATATGTTTTCTCCAAAAAAATATTTGATGTATGTATATACATATATATAAAAGGGGGTTGTTATACTTGGGGAACAAGGTGAGAAGTGACAACTTTTAAATCTATTGATTGGTTGAAACTAAGAAGCATCTAAATTTGAACTAATTAAAACATATAAAAGTTGTGGCCTCTCACCTTGTCCCCCAAAGTATAAAGACATGCTCAGTGAAATCTTCAATCATAGTATTTTTTTTTTTTTTTTCAAAAATTTGTAATATAATTCAAAAAATAAATAATAAATAAAAAATAAAATACTTCAGTGCTATTAACTTTTGCAGTCTCACAAAATTAAAGCAAGAACTTTATGAACAGAATAAAACATTTTTTTCACATCAGCAATAATGAATGAGTAATATGGCGTAGTATTACAGTACAGCAAATAATTTAATTTGTAAATGCAGAGATGTAATTTATTTGGTACTAAAACTTTGAAAATCATTCTTTCATGTGTTGATATTGACAATGATTGACATCACAAAACATTATATTTGAAAAAAATTGAAATTTTTTTAATATGATATTCTAGAGATCTTATTAGAGCATGTTATGAATGGCAAAAACAACTCAATAATAATATTGGTATGTAGGACAAAACCAGATAAGCAGTACACAGAATGGTTATTTACTTTAATATTTTTTCTCTGCTTTTTTCTTCTTCACGTTGAGATAATGTCCAATTCAAAGATATTTAATTCTCTAAAAAGATCTGATGTAATTTTAAAAAAAAACCATAAAAGTTTTTCAAAAAGAAAAAAAATAGGAAAAATGATAAATCAATCGTTGTTTTAAGGATTTCATCAGTGATTTTCAAAGGAATTCCCCCCAGATCTACCAAGCAAGAAGTGCATGACACGTCGCAGAAAAATAATTTTAAAAAGCAGGTTGAAAGTATTCCACAAACAAAACAATTATCCCAATTGTTTAGAAAAAGAAAAAGAGGATAAAGCCACAACCCCACAATCCCATCCAGCCCATGTTTTCATCCCAACCAGCTACTGCCAGCTGTTAACCGCTCGGCAAGCAACTGGCCATCCGAGGCCACGAATGTTCTTTCATCAATCCAATATATTCATCCATCTATTTAGGTCGACGACTGTGGCTGGTATGCACAGAGCTCCTCATGTGAGGTCCGTATTGCGAGTGTCAGTCTGTCTGTCTTGTCATTTGTTTGTTTGTGTTTGTGAGCACCAATGATGAGTATAGCCTGATTTCAAATTCACACTGACATGCAATGGCAATGGGACAAAGGATAAAGATAGACACACACACACACACACACCCACATAAATAGTACTTGCCAGTGACGACGATAAATGTATACGTATATGTATGTATTGGTATGGATGAGTATACAATATTTGGATGCATAGAGTAATACGTAGATGAAACCACTTGGTAGATTCCATTTGCCTTGATAAGCTCCGCCTGATGAAGCTTGGAACCAGTCAAAAGACATCCCGCTTAGATGGTCGACACGTGGACGGTGGTATTGAATAACCGTAGAAGGTTCCAGAAAGGAAGGGGGTGGGAAATGGATCGTAGGGGTGAGGATGGACCAGGTCTCGGGCAGCCCCCGCAAATCCCAACTCAGCACACGTAGTCCTCCCCCCCCATCCCTGTCAGATCCTCGCTGGCATGGACCCTTCTGCCACTTGGACCTATCGCTACTTTGATTTTGTCACCGTGGTAATTCCTTAATTGTGAATATTAGAGGCAATCGGTTTCATCAACGCTTGTTCAACCACAGGTTTTTACTTGGTTTCTTCCAAGTAGAATAAATCGCTCTAATAATATAAAATTCCTTTTACTTTTTCTGGTTTATTTTTATTATTATCATTTTTAAATCATTATTTTGCATCGTTTTAGAACAATAGTGATTGATTTAAGAATTGTTGATGAATAGAACACATTATTTTTGGAAAATGTTTAATTAAATTTACATTGATTTGATTTAGAAAATTGTGAATACAATTATTATTATTATTATTATTTTACTGATTTAAGAAGAATTAATATATTTTAAAAATTTGATGGAATTTTTATTTTATATGTATTGAAGTAAAATTTGACACCTAGAAATGTATATGTAAGACAATGGTTGGTCACAAAACTACCAAAGAAATCCTATTAATCAAATATTGAATTCTTGCAACCTTAAGAAACAATCTACAATACAAGATAGAATCCACTTTGAAAACGTTTTTGTAAAAGCACTCATCACATTGGAATTTATAAAAGTAATTCAGTATTAAATTTATACATAATGAATGTAGAAAATCAGTAAGTAAATAGTGTATATTTTTTACTTCTTGTTTTGAAATTATATTTTAAGATAAATTATCTCTTATCATTTCAATTCAAAGTCAATATTTATTTCTGCAATATTATAATATTGTGTTTAGATATATAAATTAATGAATAATTGAAATACAGCATAGCACAAATGTTGAGAAGTAAACATATATTAAAAAGTATCATGTTTACGAATAAGTTCATTTTCTTTTTTTCTTTTGTCTACTTCTCATTAAATTAATTTTTTTTATCAATATCATTTATTTAATTAATTATTATTCTTACTATTTTATACATTTGGCAGGGCATGGATTAATCCTATACCAAGCATGGTTGTGATTTTGCAGTTGAAGAACAATGACAATTTTAAAAACATAAAATTAGTATTATATTAATTTTCTAAATGTAAATCATTGTGATTTTTAAAGTTTTAAACTTCATATAACCCTACAAATCAATGATTAATTAATTAATAACTTATTTCACAAAATAAACATACATTTTTTCTTAAAAGTTTATTCTAATAACTAATGATTGCAATTGTTTTTTAAAATGTAGAATGCTATAACCAAACCCTTGGTGGATGATTCTGACTGCTTCAATAACTTCTAAAATTAATAATAACAATAATATTTTTTCTAATCATGAGTTTGAAATAACAAAATTCAAAATTTTCATTATAAAATTCAATTTTTTAATAGTTCTGATGTTTTTGAAAAAATCCTTAGGTTAAACAATCATATACATAAATAAATAATTCATAATGAAAGCACAAAGCTTTATGCTGATCTTTATATTATATTTTGCAACAATAAAGTGAAACACCTCATATCAGTTGCAGTAGATTTGAGGCCTGTAAGTTAATTTTGAAAACATTCTAATCAAGACACTGCTTATGCTCTAATAGTGATGAGTTTTATACATTTGAAATTCTTTCTTGCACAATTCAGACAAGCAATTATTGAATTTTAGAATTAAAAAGATATGTTATTACAAACTATTCACTATAGGGTTCAAAGTTAGTCAATTATTTGAATTGAAATTTAAAATGAATAATAAATAATCTGTGTGTATATATATATATATATATATATATTCAATCAAATTTATAAGATATAAAAAATCATGCAAGAGGATATTTGATATGTGTGTATATATATTTTAAATTAAGTTTTTTGTTATGATAATTATATTTTTAATATATTAATGATTTTTTAATTATTAAAAATAAATTATATTTTTGTTTTAAAAAAAAAATGTAATAAGTCAAATTACACACAAAGTTTTTAGTTTGCCATGCTTTTAGTGGACATAAGAGATGGATCCACATTTTAAAATGGTACTAGAGTATGTGATGTGTAGATAAGAAGCTTATTGCAAGTTGCACCAAAGAATTTTTTTGTAAAGTAGAATAGAGAATATAACATAGTTTAAAATTGTGACAATAAAAAGAATGTATTTAAAAAAATAATACAACCACATCAAATCAAATCAAATATTTTAGATTAAGATAGTATTTTAGAGATAGAGTTGTATATTCTACTAATATAAATGGGCAACAATATATGTAGAGAGAACATACTAATTGATAGTAATTACACAAAAAATAGATAATTATAATTTTTATATAATTACAATAATGAATTAGGCATTGCAAAGGCTATTATAACTCATAGATAAGTTGGAAGGTCACATCCTACAAAGCCAATTCTAAGAGATTAGCTAGCAAATGGATTATCAAAAAGATTTTATAGGTTTCTTAGTAAAGATTAAATCTATAATTAATGTAATAGATGAGAAGGTTGTGAAGAAAAATTAGATTTATTTAAAAAAATATGTAGTTATATCTTACTTTGTAGAAAAATAATCTCTATCCTATAACTTTAAAGTTTGATTGAAGTAATTATTAGATCTTATTAAAGATCCAATCAAGCTAGAAAAACACATAGAGAAGGAATTCTTTTATTTGAAATTTACCTTCAGGAAATTCATGAGAGGAATCATTGTTCAATCTTCTAATAAGATGTCATCTAAAATTTTCATGTTTTAATCATAAAATGCAACATTAGATCCAAAAAGAGTTTTAGATCTTCACTCACTATATAATATCAAAATAATAAAAATTCCAACTTTGATAATGATAAAGATATTTCAAGACAAGTTTAAGATAGTAGGCTTATAGGTAACAGTCAATATTAAACATATCTTAGAAGTAAGTCCACATAATGACAATTATTATTTATATATTTTTACTATTTTATTAAATAGTTCTATGTTGAAATTGCTACTACAAAAAGGTAGAAGTTGGAAGTAGTTCTTAAAAATCCAGTGACATAGAAACAAAAATTAGTAATAATTACTTATAACAAATTAAGGATTAGATGTCAATATTGTTTTGATATAGATCATTACGTAAAAAATTATAAGATCTTACCAAGTTTAGTACAAAGACATGCAAATGCAAATAGAATTACAACTACTAAGAATACAAAAGCTAATATTATTCTAAAAAAATAAAAGAGCAGACCAGCACAAGAAAATAGAGTCAATATTGCATAATAATACTTAAGTAGTGACTTGTGATGAAAAAAGTGATATATTTATTAGGATAATATATTATATAAAAAAATAGCTAGGAAGTTAAGAATAGTAAAAAAACAAAATAAAAGATATCAATTTTAAATACATCTTAAAAACTTATAGATCATACTAATGCAATTCTTTAAGCATTCACAAGCTAGTAAGAAAAGCTAAATAAATTTGCCTTAGAGACTATATGTCATAATAAAAGTCACAATGGCTAAAGTAGTAATCACATATATTTGTTATAAATTGATCAATATATATATATATATAAGTTGGTATAAGAAAATATTTTGGAAATACAACACATATAAGATACCAACAACATGGAAGTTATAATAGATTGGACAACATGTTTGATGCATGAAATATAGACATTGAAGATGGTTTGAAAAAAATAGTAATAGAGAAGCAAAGTGATAAATAAGTTTATAGAAGATGCATTGCTCCTATATATTTTTTTAATTAAAATAAAAACAAAATCAATATTAAAGAAGTCTAGAGAGTTGGAAGTCATGGCCAAAGTTCCTACATAATCTTCTAATATAATATAACATATATTAAAGAAGAAATCTACATTACTACAATAACAAATGGAAGGGTCATTAAAAAGACATAGTCAATTGCTTAAAGAAAACTAAAGATATATAGAAACTAAGATATATTAAACATATAGAGATTAATTAAAACTTAGACAAGATTTTTTGTAAAATAGTAAGATCTATAAATAGATAAATAAAATATATACCATCAATAGAGTTGGAAGTATCTATACAAAATCCTAAGATAAGATTGCAACAAGCATACAATCTATAGCAGAGATGTATGTTGACTAGAGATGGGATTATAGGTGGCTACAATCAAAACAATTAGCACATTGTTTAGCTTTGGAAGGAAGAATCCCCACTTCCATTATCCCACATATGTTATAAAGAAGATGATATAGTGGGAGAGATAATATCAATGGATTAATATTAGTAAAAACATTGAATAATCCTCATTTGAAAACTTATATTGAGTACAAAAAAACCAATATGGACTTGATAAAAGACAATAACAATATAGTTCCAAAAGAAAGTTATTGCTGAAAAACAATAAAAAGACCAAAAAATAGTCCTTGGAACAAAAATAAATCATAAAAAGCAAATGATATGTAACATTAATGAAAGAAGTAGTATGGAAAAAAGCCTCTCAATCCCTCTTGAGTTATAAAATTTATAAAATGGAGAGTATTAGTAAAGCAATGGAGATGATTCAATTTAAAATATAAGATAAGTAATATGCTTTGCACAATTATTTCTAAATTATAAAAGATAAAGAAAGAAGATGGTAGATAGGTCAATTGAAATACATTTATATTTTGCAAAAAATAATTTCTGAGGTGATTCTAAAATTTTAAAAAATAAATGCTTTTTAGCATGAAATCAAAGATAATATTATACAATGTTAGGAATTTCAATATTTCTTATATAAGTGTTTTATCTACTTAGATTAAATCCATTAAAGTGTGATGTTTTAGATTTAAATTTAAAAAATTCATAATTTTTCATACAACTTTTGATTGCAATGATAATATGATTATTTATTGCATCATTTTTATAAAATATCTAATGGATATAAAAATAATGACTAAAATTTTATTTTTATAGATTTGTTTTTGAACTAAATTGTTTACATTGATTGCATTAACAAATACAGATATCTTACTATCAAATTGATAGGACTTTTATGAAATATGTCAAAACAATAAAAATGAAAATCCAGATATAGAATACAAACAGAAACAGAATACAAACAAATAGAAAGATCTAAACAAGTATTAAATAACATCATTGTTTGGCCAAAAAAAATAAAAAAAATAAAAAGAAAATATAATAAGACTACAAGTAGTCTCAATAATACTAATTATTTATTCATTTAACTTAATTTATATAAATATTTTTTTATATAATCTATACAAAGAAAATTAACTATGTCTATATCCTAGAAATAAATATATTTATTCAAATACATAGTATAATATATTAATTAAGAAATAAATAAATAAACAATCAATTAAATCCATATCATCTAACAAACCTAACAAAAAAAAACAAAAAAAAAAACAAAAAAAAAACAAAAAAAAATTACATTTTGAACCATCTCCTTCAAGGTTAAGTTTTTGTTGAAAACTATGTGCATTATTGTTCCATTGTACAACCTCGTAATTGCCAAAAAAATGTTTGGAGAAATACAAAGAATGTCAATTAAATAAACCACAAGGATTCCCAATAGTTGGCTCATAATTCATGAGAATCTAGAGCCTCAGAACTTAGGATAAAATTTTATATTTAACATGTGTAGAATTTTAATTGTTCTTGCTCTTTGATCTAATTTGATTTAAGGTGCTATGTAATTATTCTTCAAATTAATCAAAAGCATCGTCTAAACCCCGTTTTCTGCCAGAAAGAAAAAAAGAAAAACGTCACAGTTTTATAAAGCCAACCTACATGATGCAACCATTGGCCACGCTGTTCTACTAGCTGAAAATCAACCCAAGCTGTAACTTTAATGGAAGTTTGAATATTCATACCAAGCTTGCTCCATTATGTGAACCCAAATGCAAGAAAGCAGCGGCGGTGTAACAGTGGGTTCCTCTGGATGGATGGTCGATATCAATACCGACAGATGCAGGAATCTAGCATGCATTCCCCGGTGCATGGTATCCCAAGTGAGCAATTTGCCTTCTGTCGGTGCAGATTTGCAGGCTGCAAATCGGGTCGAACTGCTCCTGCTGGAAGCTGCTGTTGTACTCCTAGGCTGCAGAAACGACTCGTGAATTCATCCGGTAGTCACGGTGGACTACTGTTGAGGATCGAGTGGCTGAAGAGGTCAAGGTGGACGGATCTGGAATGTGAGCAAAAGCTCTTCTTACGAGAGTGCCTCCTCCTAAAACACGACCTTCTATTGTGAAGGGAACGGGTGAAGCAATGGAGAGGTTAGCAGCATAGGACCCAGTGGATTCCACTATTGTGTGAGTTACTGACGTCTAGGATAAATCTTTGATAAATTACTGCAAGAAGTTCTTGAAATTTCTTAATTAAACCCAAAGTTTGAAGAGTGTTGTATCCTCACGATGCGTCTCCCCGTCCTTCAGTGCGGAATACTGCTCGACCGGTGTGTGCATGAGAATATCTCCACTCTGCAACATAGACTCAATTTATCAAGTTGATCAGCATGTTTTTGAGTAACAGTAGGAGCGACACTAGCCTCATCAAGCATACGTTTCACTCGAGCGCTGCTTCGAGCGTTAGAAACGAATGCAAGCATGTTTTTCTCTGGTACAGTAGTAAGGGTTTGTGCTCAGGCCAGAGAATCATCAGATAAGTGAATATTTCCTCTGCACACCAGATGGCAAGAAATGACGAAATCTGTGTGAACTCAACAATGTACAACACTGTCGACTGAGAAGTCTAGCAATGTATGTTCCTTCGTACAAGGTTGAACCTGATGTAGAACAAATGCTCATGCCCCTCACCTATTTGAACTCCTACAAACCTACGTCACGAAAAATCCATCTAGCTGCTCGGACTCGGAAATAAAGGCATTATGCACACTACTGTACAAGTGAGCCCCCAAAACGTCTGAACAAAATACAGGTATTCAGTTAGAAGGGAGTTTTCAATTTACTGTAACTCGGGATTATCATCTTGAAGCTCAAGCGCTGCCCATAATAAGGCCGCCGATTTTGGACCAACCATCTCCGGAGTCAATTTCAGGACCTCTGTCAGCATGTTCGTAATCTTCCGCATGGATGGCCTTCGAGTCCGGGATGCAAGGCACAGTTGGATAATCTTGCAGAGCGCAACCAGGTCATCGTGGTTGTACAATTTAAGAGATGGATCAACCATGTACCACACCATCTTGGGATCGCTCAGATATTCATTTGCCCAGTCCACAAGATTTCCTGTTAGTTCACTGTGAGGAACGCGTCCACTAATAACCTCAAGCAACAGTATACCAAAGCTGTACATGTTGCTCTCAAAATCAGGACTATGGCGATCCGAGCCCTCAGAATCATCATAACCAACTACCCTAGGAGCCAACCAACTGTTCTTTTGACGTTCGTGTCTGGCTAATGACATCTTCGACACTCCGAAATTCGCAACCTTCGCAGCGTAGTCATCAGTCAAGAAGATGGAGTTCGAGTCCAAATCGAGGTGGCTCGCAGGTGGGACAAGCTCATGGTGCATGTAGGACAGCCCGTAAGCTGTCCCCATGATGACGCGCATGCGGGTGGCCCAGTCCAAATGTTCACTCTCCTTGTTGTGAAGATGGTCATACAGAGTTCCGTTGCTGGCATACTCGAAGACGAGAATCCGAGTGAACGGCTCTTCTTCAGAGCAGTATCCAACAAGGTTAACCAAGTGAGGATGTTTCATCCTCGCAAGCGCCTCAATTTTCCGGCGGAAAGATAATTCCTTCTGTGAGCTCCAGTTCTCCACAGAAACACGCATGCTCGTGGCAGCGATCTCTGTCCCATTGGAAAGAGTTCCTTTGTACACGATATTATCCAAAGACGAACCTATGATGTTGCTGAAGTCCTCGCAAGCCACCTCGACTTCCTCTCTTCGAAGGAGAGGAGCCGCAGTGTCAAACCCGCGCTGCAGCTGCCCACTCATTCCTTGCTTCCACGGACTCACAGCCGTGGATCGTCTCTTGTAACAGAAATAGGCGATTGTTGATATCGAAATTACGATAACCAGAACAAGAGCTAAACCAAAACCTACAAGGTAGATCACGCCCTTGCTCAGTTTCTGAGAACTTGTTGGCGTGGGAGTGGACAACATATTGGGAGATCCTTGCAGCAGAAGCCTCCTCATAACATGACACCCGAAACCAACGCCCAACCGGCGGTCATGAATGGTGTTCATTCTCGCCCCCTGTAATGTACGACCAGATGCTCAAACCCCGAAAACGTATAAACCAACGAGTATCCCCACTGTGCTCGCCTTTGAAGCTTTCATCTTCTTCAATTTGTAGAGCCCTACTTCTTCCAAAACCCTGGTCTAAACTTCGTTTTCCTGCCTCTCCACTCCTTTGGCTCTCCCAGTCTCCCGAATGTTACAAAGTGGCTCCTCTTGCTTCAAGACTGCATAACCTAAGTCACCCATAGCTATTTGATTCATGCCCTTGCACAGAACACAAGCGTCGCATTTCGGAAGGACACCTATTGATGTTCGACTGTGGCTTCAATTACCAACGAGACCCCACCAGAACACTGAGTGCAGGACTGGGCCCACACAAAAACAAAAAAAATCAAAAAAACAAAAACAAGCAAAGCTTGCGCCTCACGCACCTCCCTCCTCAATTCGCACAATTTCATGACATACAGCAGCCCATCCTCGGAATTCCAGCTCACATCCTAGATTACAGAAGCTATTCCTTGATTGCCCCCTACACGCCCACCTGAACACGTACCACGATTGCTCCTCCCTCGTTTATCTAGGCTATGTCCTCTTGAACAAAAATTACCAAGTGAAATGTAATGAAGCAGCTTCACGGATGAGCTCGGCTGGCGACTCACAAAACCCTACACAAGAGGAACACATTATCACGTGGCAGCCCCATGGACTCTCGATGAGTTACAGGAATCACCAGCAAAAAACCGCCAGCCTTGATTCTCCTATCTAGAATCGCGTATTTTCATGAATCTCCACGTAACGAGGGGAAAAACACATAAAGATGCAGATCTAAAAACGAAACTGAAATTGACCACCTCTATACAATCACGCATTCAATCAAGTCTCCGATAGCCAAAGGCACGGGCCTACAGCAAGCGGACGCTCACTCGGCCATCACGTCACATACGGCAAATTCAAGACCCACCCAAGTCATCACACCTTCAATGAACGCGCGGATATCCTTCCTCGACGGGGAGGGGTGGGGGAAAAGAAACCCCACCAAGAAGACGCAGCAGCTACACCCGCAGAAAAGATCCTACGGACAATGAGGGGGCACCCATGGAGTGACGGCGAGCGCTGCGACGGTTGTTGCATCTTGGGCATGAGTGGCAGCAGAATTGGATGGCAGCCACGCGGGACGAGGAGAGTCGTTGACGACGACAACGACGACTGAACCGAAAGAGCGAGGGCCGCGGGGGGGGAGCCATCAGCACCAAGGCTATTGAAGGGCGGCCTGTGCAACGAGGACCTCGCAAAAAAGCTGCAACTTAGGCCCCTTTGGATATGGCTACAGCGAGGAGGTAGAGGTGGAGGAGCCGGGCAAGTCGGCATTTCTACCACCGCGGTGCCTTCTCCTCCTCGTTCTCTTCCTTCGATCGCCTCTTCTTTCTCTGCTGCCGCCGCGTGTGGCTCCACCGCCACCGCCACCGCCACCGCCAGACCTCCTCCTTCACACCTCCTCCTCCTCCTCCCTCGCCATTTCGCCTCGTCGTCTCCGCGCATCGTTATGTCAGCCAGAAGTCGCCGCGGCGGGACAAGTAAATTTGAACTTCCAGGGGCGTAGAGCACGACGTGGCAGTCACAATGGCCACGTCAGCGATAATCACGATAATCCACAATTTCTTCTCTTGTTGATATGCATTCCTTCAGGGGGGGGGGTATTTTAGGGTGTTTTTTTTTTTTTTTTTTGTATTGTGTTTAAAATTGGATTCACTTGAATACATTTTTGATGATGAAAATAAGGTAATTGTTTGTAGACAAATGTATGTTTGTATTTTGTGTTTTTTTATTTTTTTAGAATTTTTAATTTTATTGTCTAAGTTGATTTGTATTTATAGTATAGAAGTTGAAATCTCATTTTTTTCAAGTTTTGAACTAAAGTATCAATATGGTCATGTATGTATGCAAAGGTGCATTTTTTCAGTCTTGTGTTTCTACATTGTATAGAATAAAAATAGCATTTGGGGTGTTTTTATCTAAAATGTATTTTAATGGAGTTTGTTTAAGCAAGAATACAAATGTATAAATCTCACAAACCATGTACAGATGAAACTCTTGAATAAATAAATAAAATCTTATTTAGTGAAATATTTTTTAAAATAATAATATTTTATTATAAATATTTATTTTATTATTTTAAATTACTTACAAAAAAATTCTAAATGTGAGTTAATAATATTAGATTATAATGTGGTATCATTTTAGTAGTGTGTTGTTTGGATAATGTATAATCTTGTTTTAAAAAATATATAATATATAATTTAAAAAATATATATTTAAATTTAATAATTATCTACAATAAATTTAAAAAATACTTAATAAAATAAAATTTACATATTATTTTAAATATTTTGTAAAAAATTCTAAAAGATAAGTGACATAATGAATTATAGATTTTGAATATTATGAGATAAAGTCTGATATTTAACATGAATTTGTATATATATATATATATACATAAGGATATTTCAAATATTTACTTTATTATAGAAAATATATTAATAAATAAGCTTTTTATAAAATTTTATTACAAAGTAAAAAATAAATAAACAAGTATTGAAATAAAATTACATGATTAATCAAATGTTTCATATGTAACCAAGCTATACAAAAATAATAAATTATAAAAATACTAAATTTATAATTTAAATATATTTAATAACTTTCATCATAGAATTGTAAATAAGTACTCAACGCCCAAATATATATATATATATATATATATATATATATATATATATATATATATACATTATCTACTTTATAAAAATTTAAAATTTGAATAAATAATTAGATAATTATACTAAATGGAAATATCTATATAAAAAATATTATTTGATTGTAATTTATAGTTTAAAAGTATTATTCAATGTAAATGTAATATTTTTGAATTTCAAATATAAGAAATTAAAGTATTAATTTTATTTTAATAAATATATTTTAGTAAATTAAAAACTTATTAATGATCTAAAAATTGAATGCAAACTTACTGAAGTCAATATTTTTTTATAAATACATATATGTTTTATAATTTGAAATAATATATAAAATTAGTTACTTTTGTTTTAATCATTCTAAGTAATATAATTTTAATTAGGTCTTTTATTAGAAGTTAGAAGTTGCATTAAAGAATAACTACATGCAATTTGAAGATGGGAATGACAAACTAGTCACCACTAATAGGATTTTTAGAGGTTACTCTATAATACTTAGTTATGTATATATACCAATCCCTTTGATCCTAATAAAAAAAATATGTAGCATTTGGTTATTATAAAGACAATTTTTACCTTATTATTTATAAACTTGACTTGGATTAAAGTACTCTGGTTTCTTAGAGTTGGATTAGTAAAACTCATATTAAAAACTTATTATTTTTTTTAATGGGCCTCTTTACACATGTATCTTTGAATTTTCTATATTGCTCTATTTCTACACAATCTCTTTTAGAATTTATATCTTTTGTGAATAGAACTTGAAATTTGATTTGTTTGATACATCAAAACAATAAACTCAAGATAGAATCTCTATATGAATATATTAACAAAGGTGCCAAAGAAGGTGCCAAAGAAACTTAAAATAATAATAATAATAATATAATAAATATCTAATTTAAAAGACCTATTAAGGTACTTTTAAATTAAGATTAGCCACAGCTATTAATTATAATAAAAAATAGAAACATCCTATTAGAATAAAATATCTAATTATTTATAATAAAATAAAATAAAATAAAATCTTTATTGACTAAAATTATCTATATATTAGATATAAATACTACTTTAACACCTTCTATAGAATTAAAGATAATTCAACACTCTTTATATTAAAAAATATTAGAAATAAATAGTTTTCTATTTAAAATAAAATTACAACTACAAATTAGTTTAGAGCCAATTCTAGCCACATTGATTTTTATGGAATTATTCTAATCTTGGCATAAATAGACTTTATGGCAATAAATGAGTTTCTTTTGTCTCTCTTTAATTCTATAAGATTGATGTGGAGTTCTCTACGGTTGTGATTCTATGATTTTTATATTAATTTGAAGATAACTAATAAGGCTAAAAAGTTCTTTAGTTTTGACAATGCATCTCTTGAAATTCTAGTTTATCTTTCTTGGTGTTGTTTATGTATTTATTTAATTAATTCAAGTTCTTATTGGTTTTTTTTTGAAACCTTTTCCTAATTCAAGTCTCTTGCTTTGTATTCTTGTATCCCTAACAATTTGTCGAGACTGACTTCATTTTAAATATCATAATTGAATCCTTCTTATTAGAAAGTAGATTATCCCTCTTCTTGAAGATATACTAGCACTTTAGAGGTTGCAGATTATCCTCCTTTAAACTGATATTTTTTTCATCAAAATATTAAAGCTTTATTTTTCTTGTCAGAGAGTGGATCATTCCTCTCTTTGAAGGTCTTAAATCATTTTAGAGATTGTGGATTACCTTCCTCTAAATTGATATTATCTTTTTATAGATTTTTTTTTTTTTTTTTTTTTTTTTTTAGAATGGCTAGAGATCAAAATATTAATATGACTAAATCTTCCGAGTCCAAGTTAGACGCCATTATAAGTGCTCTTATTATAATATTTGCTAGAATTGTGGAGATTGAAGGAGTTATTGTAAAACTTCATAACAATGTAACATTGAGAGTAATATAATCTAGACTACATTCACTTCCAACTTTTATACTTGAAGATCTAATACTACCTATACTATGTCAAAAAAATTCATGTGTTCAATAATATAAGTAGCCTTGAATTAGTCTTTTGGAAAAATATGATTGTACGTGTTTAAAGTTTTAAGGATTTGTCAATCAAATTTGATTGATAATGGTTCTACAACTTGATACTTATTTGACAAAAAAATCACGGATTGGATTGGTTGGCACCTTACTTATGAAGCAAGCATTATAATTGTTTGCTTCCTTGTTTGAAAAGAAATCACTAATTTTGAACAATTTTAAAGTTTCTATGAAAGTATTTGCAAAAGCATTTGGAAAATATGATAAGGCCTCTTAGACAACATCTAAGATTTGAGCATTGTATCAAGAAGTACGCTCTCCATTAGTCTATCCATCCAATTTTAGGCAACTAGAATACAACATCAATTGGAACGAAGAAGCTTTAATGAGTCAATTCTATTGGAAATTAAAAGATGATATAAAAGATTTGTTATTATTGCTTTTAGATCTACAATCACTCAATGAAGCCATTAGCTAAGTTGTAAAATATAATAATCAATTATTCCAATGTCGTTAAGATCAACATTTATAGGCTTCAATAAAACAATATGCAATCCAATATACTTCTATTATATCGACAAGTATTCTAAATCTATATTTAGAAGTAAAAGATATATAATTTTATATAATACGCTTTAAATCTCTTAGTCTACAAAAAACAAAGAATCAAATGGAAGAAGATCTATGCTTGTATTGTGACAAAGAAGGCCATAAGATTAGCAATTGTCCGAAGAAACAAAAATGACACATCACCAAAATTAGGAGCATAATTGTTCAGAAAAACAAAGATATTCAACTACAATAGGGACCATGCAATTGGACAATTTAGCATAACAAAATTATTCAGATTCCTCTCTTTTTGCTCAACTTGCTCGTTGTTTTATAATTCTTTTGTATTTTGGCCTTCAAAAGCTTCAGACAATTGCCTTGTTGGATTAGGAGGTGCCCTCTTAATTTGTAGATGAGGCGTTTGCTAAGCTTCATAAAATTCTTTTAATACAAAAATCCAAATCTGTTCATATAAAGATAATAGATAGACAATTTTTATCCTTTGATAGTATCACCTATCAAATAACACCTATAGAAGTATCATTTAAAGATAATAGCAGCCAAATTATATTCAATATTATTAGAATTCCTTCAAGTTCTATTATTCTCAAACTTTCTTGATTGAAAAAGTATAATTTATTTATAGATTAGAGATTGTAAAGAATAATATTTTTAATAAAAATATTTGTAAGAAAACCTCATAAAAAATTAGAAATTAATAAGCTTTTATTTATTAGAGCAAGAGTTTTTATAAGATTGACCAAAGAAAGTATATCATTTTTTATTTATGCAACTCCAAGTAGAGAAGATATGACTTCATCGATAAGTATTCCAAACTAATATAGCAAATTTTAAGATATTTTTTAAAAAAAAATATTAATATATTGTTGGAGTATCAACCATATGATTGTGCTATAGATCTTTATAAAAGAATGCAACCACTTTTTGGCCCAATTTATAATCTTTTTCAAAATAAGTTTTTAATTTTAAAAGATTATATTAATGAAAATCTTGTAAAGAACTTCATCAAGCATTCAAAGTTTCCAACAGATGTACCTATATTCTTTATAAAGAAGAAAGATGGTTCCTTGCATATATGCATTGATTATTCAAGATTGAATAAGATAATGGTGAAACATTGTTATCTACTACCGTTAATTTTAACATTTTTAGAACAACTTGGCTAAGCCAAGATCTATACTAAGATAGATCTTTGTAGAGCATATAACTTGATATAGATAAAAGAAGGAGACAAATAAAAGACCACATTTTGGATAGGATATGGATATTTTGAATATAATATCATATCCTTTGGACTAACAAATGTACTAGCTATCTTTCAACATTTAATGAATGATATCTTTTAAGAGCACTTAGATAAATTTGTGATAATTTATCTTGATGATATTTTGATCTACTCAAAAAATCTAGAAGAATACGAGAGGCATGTTAAGTTAGTATTATAAAAGTTGCGAGATACATGTTTGTAGGCCAAGCTAGAGAAATGTGTATTTTATTAATAAAAAATGGAATTTTTAGAAAACATCATATCTATTGAAGATTTGATGATGCATTCCAAAAAAATAGAGATGGTTATGTAATGAGCTATTCCAAAGACTATGAGAGACGTACAATGTTTTCTTGGATTTGCTAACTTCTATAAAATCTTTATCAAAAATTACTCTCAAATTGTCACTCCTCTTACTTGCTTGACATGCAAAGACAAGTTGAAATGGGGGCCTCAAGTAGAGAAGGCATTCCAAGATTTCAAAATTGTATTTATGACAATTTCAATCTTGATAAATTCAGACTTTACAAAAAAATTCTACATAAAAATTGATGCTTCAAATTTTGCACTAGGGGTTATATTTTCACAAATGGATATAGATGATAAATTCCATCTTATTGCATTTTATTTTCAAAAGTTTTTTGCTATCAAAATTAATTAACAAATCTATAATAAAGAATTTTTTGCTATTATAGATTCTTTTTGAAAATTTTATTATTTTTTTGAAGGAATAATGTAGCTTGTAATTGTATACATAGATCACAAGAATTTGAAATATTTTATATCAACTCAAATTTTAATCATCGCCAAGTTCAATGGAATATGGCATTATTTCAATTTAACTTTGTCATCACTTATTGACCTAAGAATCAATAAGGATTGTCTAATGCTTTATAAAATAAATCATATCTTATACCAAGGACAAGAGAGGTAGCGTTTAATCAACAATATGTAACTTTGTTGAAGCTGGAGTAATTTTATTTTTGTGCCACTATTATATTCACACCTATTGATTATAGTTTTTTTTGATGAGGCATGTGTTGTAATTATTAATGATGTTTTAACCCTTGATATCAAATGTCACCTCAATAAAAATATTGACAAGTTTAAGTATGAGAAAGACCTTCTATACTTTGAAGAACGTTTATATATCTCAAAAGGACCTACATTATTATGCATTCTTTAATCTTGCCATGACTTTTCAACTGTAGGTCACTTTAGATTTAATAAGACCTTGAAACTTATTTCTCAAGATTTTTGATGGCTTCAAATGTAAAAGGTGGTGAAAGACTTTGTGCTTTCTTGCGACATTTGTTCAAGATCCAAAAATCCTCAATATTGCCCTTATAGTCCTTATCTATTTTAAAATGGTTATTATCTTCTATCTTGATGGATTTTATCATGGATCTATTGCCATTCAATTCATTGGATAACATCATTGTGGTGGTTGATTGACTTACAAAGATGGCTCATTTTATTTCTTGCAAGAAGACTGCACCAAGTGAAGAAATGATAAGGCTCTTTTTTGACAATATATATCAATATTATAGCCTATCAAATGATATTTTATTTGATTGAGAACTCCAATTTGTATCTACATTTTGAAGATATTTTTTTAAAATATTGAAGATAGATATTAAAATTTGTTCAACTTTCCATCTTCAAACTGACGCCCAAATAGAATGAATTAACCAAGTTTTGGAGCAATATTTACAATGTAACATCAACTATCAATAAGACAATTAGATCTTATATCTATTGTTAGTGGAGTTTGTATATAATAATACTATTTATGTTGCAACTCAATAAATATTATTTTATTCCAATTATGGATATTATTCAAAGTTTGATTTATGGAGTATGCCAAAGAACAATAATCCAACAATTGAAGGATTTGCAAAGCATTTATTACAACACTAAACAACTTTGAAGCTTCAATTGCAAGCAGCTTAAGATACTTACAAGGCATCTGTAGATAAATTTAGAAATAAATTACTTATTTTTTATATTAGAGATAAAATATGGCTTTTTTGAAAGAACACTAAAATTAAGTAATTATACAATAAGTTGGATGATAAGAGACTAAGACTATTTTCCATCCAGAAATAAATTAATCCAATGGTATATTACTTAAAACTACTATTGTTTATGTAAATATATCCAATTTTCCATGTCTTTCTTTTAAAATCTTATAGAAAATTGTATATTCTAAGAAGAATACAACAATCACCACCTAATATTAAAATTGAATATTATAAAGAATATAAGATAAAAAAGATGTTAGATTCATAGCAAAGATGGAAAAAATTAAAATATCTTATTCATTGATATGGCTATGATATCAATGAGCGCGCATAGGAATTGGCCAAAAATCTTGTCAATGCGCCTCAAAAAGTACAAGAATTTTATCAACTCTATCTTTACAAATCTAAGCATGTTTAATGATAATTTCTTGGTAAAGATTGAATGCATGTCAAGGACATACTTATTAGAACCTTCTAAAATATTCTAGAAGTTTCCTAGAACTCTCTAGAATCTTCTAAAGCCTTCTAGTATCTTCCTAGTGTCAAAGACATACTTGTTAGAATCTTCTAGAATATTCTAGAAGTTTCCTAGAACTCTCTAGAACCTTCCAGAGCCTTCTAATATCTTCCTAGTTAGTAGAAGTTGCTTCAGAAGCTCCCTAGTTGGAGGAAGCTGCTTGAGAAGCTTCTTAGGTAGGAGTATATATTGGAGTCGAGGCTGAAGAGTTCTTCAGTCTCGACAACACATCTCTTGGAGCTCTAGCTCACCTCTTTGGTGTTGTTTTTGTACTCATTTGATTAATCCAATTCTTGCTAGTTCTTCTTGAACTTCTTGTTTAGACTTCAAGTCTATATTCTGTGTCCGTGACAACTTGTCGAGACTACTCTCACCTTGGATATCACAGTTAGTTCCTTCTTGTTGGAGTGTAGATTACACCTCTTCTTGAAGGTACACTAGTATTTTAGAGGTTTGCAGATTATCCTCCTCTAAACTGATATCTTTTTGTCATAATATTGGAATCTTATTCTTCTTGGAGAGAGTGGATTACCACTCTTTTTGAAGGTCTTAAGGCGTTTTAGAGGTTGCGGAGTACCCTCTTCTAAACCAATATTTCCTCCTTGTAGAAACAATTACTTCCTTTCTCTTAGAATGGTTGGAGGTCAAGACATTAATATGAGTGAAAGTTTGGAGTTTAAGATAGATGCCATTATGAATGCTTTTGCTACATTATCACAGAGAATTACGATGATAGAAGGAGTCTTTGCAAGACTTCATAATGATGGAGCATCCGGAATAGCATAATCTGGGCTTCATCAGCCTCGAGCTTCTGCACTAGAGAAGGAGCTTTACTTGTGGTTCAACGAGAACTATTACTTCCACAACGAAAAGAACCTCAAATTAGCCTTCCAGACAAGTTTGATGGCACACGGTGTCGGGATAGAGAGAATTTGCCTTGAGAAAGCGCTGGGCTTCTAGCTGTCACTAATTTCTCAATCAAGCTTCAAAAATGAGGAAAATTCAAAGTTTTTATATATATATTTTTTCTTTTTGAGAAATTACATCAAATACATAAGTCTCAAGTAACTAACAACATCCAAAGTATGATAAAATCCTCTAAAACCTTATATATCTTTATGTGGAAAATTTTCCCAAACTTCAACATCTCATATCTCCTGATCCGACTGTTCAAACATAATAAAATTTTACATGAAGTATTGATGTATTCTTATCAACCTCTACAACAATTTTCAACTGCAAATTCATTGCGGATCTTGAGATATCTTGAAAACCCTAACAGCCGCTTCAAACCCTTGTCTTTATACAGCCGCATACAAAATTCTTCATATCTCACAAACTATAAGCTCAAATTCCATGAAATTTATATGTATAGCTTTTTAACACAAAATGTCACATTCTCCAAGAAGTTTGAGCCAAAATTTCGTCTGAAAACTCAAGTTATGGCTCAAAGCATAACTATTAATAACACGGTGTGCTTATTGCCTTGGAATTGAATGCCTTCAACTCCTCATATCTTCTTTGTCTAAACTCAAAACTTAAGAATTCCTTCATAATAGACGTAGATCTTGAAATCACCTTTCCAATCGCACCGTCCGATCTCCAAAAGCCTCCGTACAACTCCGCAAAATCCCAAAAGAGTGACAGTATGTATGAAATCCACTCTTTAACTTTGAACAAGTATAACTTCTTCACCCTAACTCCAAATCAAACTATATACCCAAAACCCTAAACTTTACAACCCTACCTCTGAAATTGCAAATCCCTTCTTTGAAGTTGCCAAAAACCCCCTGTTAAGGTCGCGGGCAGCCTCCTCAAAGCCCATTGGGCATGGTATTCGACCAATAGGGATGAAGTTCCCTATTCCTTGCCTTCATCCAACCATGGCTTGATTTCATCCCTCCCAATTAGCCTCTTACTAGCTTAAATTTTCATCCTTAAGTCCCCACCTTCTCTCAAGGCTTCATACTAAACGTTTAGATCTTATAATTTTTAAATACCATAACTAAAATAAGTAAAATAAAATAAAGTTTCTTCTATCAACCATTTTTAATTTAACTTACTAACGATTCTAATACACATCTAGATTCATAAACATATAATATATTTTAACTAATTTTTACATACTGTAGGTAATTACAGTACGACAACGCTCCAAGTTTCGAGGTTTCATCAATCAAATCAAGTTAATAACAGCTCTACAACCCAAATGTTATTTGACAGAGGAATCACGCGTTGGATTGGTTGGAACTTTGCTTACGGAACAAGCTCTATTATGATTTGCTCCTCTATTTGAAAAAAGATCACTAATTTTGAACAACTTTGAGACTTTTTTGGAGGCATTTGCAGAAGCATTTGGCAAGCATAACAAGGCTCGGTGGGCTACAACAAAAATTCAATCACTACGACAAGGGACTCGCTCTGCATCAGTCTATGCATCGGATTTCAGGCAATTGGCATGCAACATCAATTGGGATGAAGAAGCATTGATGAGCCAATTCTATTGGGGTCTAAGAGATGATGTGAAGGATTTGTTATTATCTCTTCCTGATCCACGAACGCTCAACAAAGCCATTAGCCAAGCTGTAAAGTGCGATAACCGCCTATTTCAATGTCGCCAAGACCAACGCTCCAGACAATATACAAGTCATCACGGCGCAATTATATCAGCAAGTAGCCTAAATTCACAAGTGGAGACAGAGGACATGCAGATTGATGCAATACGTGTCAAATCCCTTACTCCAGAAGAAAAGAAGCAGCGTGTAGAAAAAGGTTTGTGTTTTTATTGCGGTGGAGAAGGCCATAGAGCTGAAAACTATCCGAAGAAGCAAAATAGATGCAACATCAAGAATAGAGGTGCGTTTGTTCAGAAAAACGAGGATGCCCAACTACAATAGGAACCATGTGGCTGGACAAATCAAAACCAGGTTCCTCTCTTTCTACTCAACCTGCCCGTTGTTTTACAATTCTTTTGTCTTTTGGTCCTCAAAAACTAAAAATCTTAGCCTTATTAGATTCAGGAGCATCTGCTTGTTTCTTAGACCAAGAATTTGCTAAGCGTCACAAAATTCCCCTGGTACAAAAATTCAAACTTGTTCACGTAGAAGTAATAGATGGATGACCTTTATTATCTGGTAGTATCACCCATGAATCAGAACCTATAGAAGTGACGTTTAAAGACCACAGTAGTTATGTTATTTTTAATATTATTAGCACCCCGTCAAATCCTATTATTCTTGGTCTTTCTTGGTTAGAAAAATATAATCCATCTATAGATTGGAGGTTGCGGAGGATAACATTTCCCATAGAACAACCTGAGGACAAGCCTAGAAGAAGACCCCAAACCAAAAAATTCTTATTCATTGGAGCAAGAACGTTTGTAAGATCGTGTAAGAAAGGCACACCATTGGTCATTTATGCAGCTCCAACTAATGGAGAGCAGATTTCAACAGCAGCAATATCAAAACAATACAAGGATTTTCAAGACGTGTTCCAAAAGAAGAATGTTGATATGCTATCAGAACATCGACCATATGATTGTGCCATAGTATTGCAAGAAGGAGCACAACCGCCTTTTGGCCCAATCTACAACCTATCGCAGATGGACTTGGCTGAGTTGCGGAAATATATTGACAAGAATCTAACCAAGAACTTCATTTGTCATTCAAAATCGCCAGCTAGGGCACCAATCTTATTTGTGAAGAAGAAGGATGGCTCACTACGGATGTGCGTGGACTATCGAGGTCTCAATAAGGTGACAAAGAAGAATCGCTATCCATTACCTTTGATCTCTAGTCTTCTAGAACAACTTGGACGTGCAAAGATCTTTACAAAGATTGATCTAAGGGGAGCTTACAGCCTTGTGCGAATCAAAAAAAGAGACGAATGGAAGACAACTTTTTGTACAAGATATGGTCATTTTGAATATAATGTCATGCCATTTGGTCTTACCAATGCTCCGGCGGTTTTTCAACACATGATGAACGATATTTTTCGAGAATATCTAGACAATTTTGTTGTCATTTATCTGGATGATATCTTGATATTTTCTGAGAATGAAAAAAAGCATAAGAAGCACGTTTGTTTGGTACTCAAAAAACTACGCGAGCGAGGACTCTATGCCAAGTTGGAGAAGTGCTTATTTCACCAAACTGAGATGGAGTTTTTAGGATTTGTTGTGACTATGGAAGGCTTGAAGATGGATCCCAAGAAGGTGGAAGCAATTGTGTCCTGGGAAGTTCTAAAGATGGTTACAGACGTACAATGTTTTCTCGGCTTTGCTAACTTCTATCAGATCTTTATCAAGAATTATTCTAAAATTGCTGCTCCACTCACTCGATTAACATGTAAAGATAAGCTAGAATGGGGATCTCTAGCGGAAAAAGCATTTCAAAATCTTAAAATGACATTTACTACGGCTCCAATCGTACTACACCCAAACTTTGCAAAGGCTTTCTATTTGGAAATTGATGCTTCGGATTTTGCTTTAGGAGCCGTACTTTCACAGATGGGCATCGACAATAAGCTTCATCCGGTTGCATTCTATTCACGGAAGTTTTCTACGACTGAGATCAATTATGAGATTCATGATAAAGAACTCCTTGCTATAGTGGATTCTTTCCAAGAGTGGCGTCACTTCCTTGAAAGAGCTGCGCATCCGGTGACCGTATACACGGATCATAAGAATCTGGAATATTTTATATCTGCTCGGGTTGTAAACCGTTGTCAGGGTAGAGAGAATCTGCCTCAAGAAAGTGCTGGGCTTCTGGCTGCCACTAATTACTCAAGCAACATTCAAGTATAATAAAAACCCCCAATTTTATATAAAAGAGATCTCCATAGGGCTATTACACCCAATACACAAGCCTAATTTCCTCAAACCACTCAAAACATAACAAAATACTCTAAACCCTCATTCTCCCGTAGGACGGGAATTTTTCTTGAACTTCAATAACCCATAACTTTTAATCCAACCGTCCAAAACTACTCCAAATTTACATGAAGTACTGATATATTCTTCACAACTACCACCACAAATTTCAACCGTTGATTCATTATCAATCTTTAGATATTGCCAAAACCCTTGCAGTAGCTTTAAACCCTTGTTTACAAACACCCGTGTACTAAATTCTTCATATCTCACAATCTAAAAGTCCAAATGCTATGAAGCTTTGATGTATAGCTTCTTAGCACAATAATACACCTTCTTGGAAATTTTTAGACAAAAATTCGTCCAAAAACTTAAGATATGACAAACCCCATCACCATCAACAAAACGGTCTACTTACTGCCTTGGAATTGAATGCGTTGTCTTCAACTCTTCATATCTCCTTCGTCTAAACTCAAAACTTAAGAATATCTTCATAATAGACGTAAATCTTGAAATCACCTTTCCAACCGCACCGTCCGATCTCCAAAAGCCTCCGTATAACTCCGCGAAATCCCAAAAGAGTGACAGTATGTATGAAATCCACTCTTTAACTTTGAATAAGTATAACTTCTTCACCCTAACTCCAAATTGCCTAAAATTTCCTCTCAAACTATACCCAAAATCCTAAACTTTACAACCCTACCTCTGGAATTGCGAATCCCTTTTTTGAAGTCGCCGAAAACCCTTGTTAAGGTCGCGGGCAGCCTCCTCAAAGCCCATTGGGCATGGTATTCGACCAATAGGGATGAAGTCCCCTATTCCTTGCCTTCATCCGACCATGGCTTGATTTCATCCCGTCCAATTAGCCTCTTACTAGCTTAAATTTTCATCCTTAAGTCCCCACCTTCTCTCAAGGCTTCATACTAAACATTTAGATCTTATAATTTTTAAATACCATAACTAAATAGGTAAAATAAAATAAAATAAAGTTTCTTCTATCAACCATTTTTAATTTAATTTACTAACCATCCTAACACATATCTAAATCTATAAACATATTAGGCATTTTGAGTGGATTTTACATACTGTAAGCAATTACAGTACGACATCCACCCCCTCGAAACCTGCACATCCTCTGGTATGTGCCAAGAAATCACCCCCTCCAATC